>JAOVYX010022646.1:0-75330 GCA_035668315.1 Drosera spatulata
AGGTATTGACTTTGATGAAATTTTCTCCCCAGTTGTTAAAATGTCTTCTATTAGAGTTGTGCTAGGATTAGCAGCCAACATGGATCTCGAGATCAAACAGCTTGATGTAAAGACAGCTTTCCTCCACGGTGACTTAGAGGACGAAATATACATGGAGCAGCCTGAAGGATTTCAGGTTGAAGGAAAGGAGAACCTCGTTTGCAGGTTGAAGAAGAGCCTGTAGGGTTTGAAACAGGCGTCTCGACAGTGATACCGTAAGTTTGAGTCCTTTATGGTGGACAATGGGTACAAGAAGACGTCATCAGATTCTTGCGTCTTCATTCAAAAGTTCGTCGATGGTAACTTCATTATCGTATTGCTCTATGTTGATGATATGTTGATTGTCGGTCAGGATACTGAAAAGATCGCTGCTTTGAAGAAAGCTCTTAGCAAATCATTTGCGATGAAGAATTTGGGTCCCGCTAGGCAGATACTTGGAATGCAGATGTTCCGTGATAGATAGAACATAAAGTTATGGCTATCGCAAGAACGATACATCGAGAAGGTATTGGAAAGGTTCAATATGAATAAGTCCAAACCTGTTAACACTCCACTTGCAGATCATTTCAAGTTATCAACGAAGCAGTGTCCCTCAAGTGAGACAGAGAAGCAGGAGATGCAGAGCATTCCGTATGCTTCAGTTATTGATAGCTTGATATATGCTATGGTTTGTATTAGACCAGATATTGTCTGTCCAGTTAGAGTTGTGAGTAGATTCCTTTCTAATCCAGGGAAAGAGCATTGAACAGTAGTTGAATGGATTCTGAGATATCTTAGAGGTACGTCTAAATTATGTTTATGCTACGGTCAAGGAAAACCTATATTAGATGGTTATACAGATGCAGATATGACCGGATATGCAGTTCTCAGAAGTCTACCTCAGGGTATATGACAACCTTCCCAGGGGGAGCAGTGTCATGGCAGTCAAATGTATTGCTTTGTTTACTACAGAGATAGAGTATATTGCAGTCACTGAAACTAACAAGGAAGTATTATGGATGAAAAACTTCTTGTTAAAATTGGGATTACAACAGGACAGATATAGACTCTATTGTGATAATCAGAGTGCTATTCACCTTGTCAGGAATCCGACCTTTTATTTGACGCCGAAGCATATTGATGTGAGATATCACTGGATACGTGATGCATTGGATCGAAAGCGATTTTAACTTGAGAAGATCCATACTGACGACAACAGATCAGATATGATGATAAAGACCTTACCCATGGAGAAGTTTGACTTCTGCAGATAACAAACGGGTATGACGATAGTCCCCACTGATCGGGAGGGGGAGAATTGTTAGTGGGTGTCCCTCTCGTGGGGCCCACACCACTTTTATATGCAGAGAAGGATGAAAGAAGAGAAGCACCATCGGGGGAATTCGAGAAAAAGCAAAGATGACGCACTAACACAATTCGCATTCCCCTCTGTGCCGCCGGGCAACGCGTTATGTAACACGAAACAAATCAAAGCGGCGAAGAAAAAGACGGTGAAACGCTCCTCGCAACATCTATAAATAGGATCTAGGGGCAGCAAATTTAGTATCACACACTAAACACAAAAAAGCATCAGAAGAGTTAGAAAAAATATCCAATTTAGGGTATTGAGGGGTATCCTCTACGGGTATAATTTTATTCCGTTAGAGAAAAAAAATTAGTGAGAGTTATCCTGGTGATTGTAGTCCCTTATCACAATGTAGGGACGATATTTGTAATCCTTCTTTAGTGGATATTTTGGTATCACAACGATCCCGTGGTATTTATCCTTTTATTTTTAAGGAGTTTTTCACGTAAAATTTTGGTGTCGAGCATGCTAGATTAGCTCCATGCTTTGTTGAAACGGTGTCATAGAACAGCATAGCGTTCTGTATCTTAAACCAGAAATACAAAAGCCAAAATTCACATGTTAAGATCGTAAGAGCTTGGACGGCAGGACCATGATAATAGAGGACATAAAACAGTTTTCTACACATCAAGATAGCAGAAGGCTAAATTCACTGTATGAAGGAGAAACAGAAAAGCATGCCTTACAGCATCGTGATTAATTTTCTCTGTAGAGGAAGGAGGAGTAGAAGCGATATAAGGGTTGTTAATCACAATAACATAAACACCCTCGAGGAAGGGAAACGACTAAAGCAAAAGTAAACAGAAAGAAAGGAAATGAAAAGAAGGTATCCTTTCCTTTCCTTGTACTGGGAATTTGGTTTGCATGGCAAGCAATAGCTTTACCTGATCTCCAATTTGTCTTTCCCTACCCTTCCTTAATCTTCTTCCCCGAAAATTCAGCACAACAAAATAAATCTCAGTGCCCAGCATGTTTTTGGATTCTCTTTCTGCCTTGAACATTTGCTGCAGAACCAAGAAAGCTGTTTAGGGAGCATTTGTGGCAGAACCAAGTTGGGAAATCTATTTTCAAGGAATCCGTTGAATCTCTTGAAGCTGATATTCAACATGCCAATAGCTTGTAGTATGTCGTTCATTATTTCACATATATTTATCGTAGTCCTGCATCATTTATCCCCTATCTGAACTCTTGTTGTCATCCTGTTTCTACTGTCCTTTCCCCCCTGCAATTAGAGAGTTCATACTTGACCATTCATAGCGGGTTTGGGTTCTTATTCAACCATGCTTGGAAGATGTATTCATTCGATGTTGGCGGAAAGTTTGCTACTATGTACAATTAATACGTCTGGACTTGGAATAAGGACACCTTTAAACATCTGTTCCTTCAATTTATTATTAAGCCTCGCTTTGAGAGTTTCAGAATTAAGCAGATAGATTTGGTTCGATATTCATAATTTTTTCCTTTCATGATCCTTTTGAATGCCAAATTTTGATTTGTGAATGACAACCAGGCACTTATCTGTAAAAACCAACCTCCTTGCTCTTTCGATGGCTTTTTTCTTCATCCACTCCAATGAACTTGGCATGAAATTTTCGTTTTCCTCTGATGGATTTGCCAGGGCTGCAACTCTTCCTAGAGACTATTGTGGACATTGTGTTCAGATGAGATTGTCCTACAGCCCCTTGGCTCCCCTTTTCTTGCATTTCATTGAATGGATGGATTATAGTTGTACAGATGCTTTATCTAATTTTCTGGGCCTCCTACACATTCTGGTGTACAAGGTGATTAAGTTTGCCTCAAATTCCTGCTTGTGCTTTTAAAGTTCCCATATTAAATGCTCCAGTTCATAGGTGTATGCTGACGGAATACCAATAACGTCTTCATCACAAGAAAAGAAGGCCACTACAAAGGATTTCTATGGTAGATCTGTTCATTCCATTGTGTTAAAGCATCAGATTTTCTGATTGAAACATGTTTGCATCTCCTCTGTATAATTATGTCCGGCGTGGATGCAGCTGTGATTTATCCTTTGCTGAAACAACTTGAAGCCAATCTTGGTGAATCTGAAGAAGGTAACAAGAAAAATAGGAGGTCAGATCATAAGAGGAACCAAACAGAGGAGTTGGAACGAGATGAGGAGTGTGGGATTTGCCTAGAGCCTCATACAAAAATGGTTTTACCTGAGTGTGGTCACTCCATGTGTATCAGATGTTTCGATGACTGGTATGAAGTTGTTCTGTCCGCTTCGGCTGTCAATTTGGTATCAGTGTAGGCTCAACAATAGATCATGGGTTCAAATCCTAATACTGGTTTATATTAAGCACGTAATGCATGCCAATACATTCTTCATTCTTCAATCCCTAAGGTTATCCATGTTCTTTGCTAACTATATTCCCAACAAGTTCCCAAATGTTGGCTGCAGGAGTTCAAGGTCTCAGTCCTGCCCATTTTGCCGAGGCTGCCTTAACTGGGTAAGCTCAAAGGACTTGTGGGTTCTAGTCACTAACTGCGATATCATCGATACATCAGTTATTGCAAGGGAGAATGTAAGTCGTTTCTACCTGTACATGGATGCTTTGCCACCTTTGGAGGTGCATGATGCCGTTGGCTTTCACTACTACGAATATATTATCTGAACAATGAAGTGAAGATTAAGTTATGCTGATACCAACCGTACGTAGTATTTATCAACTCTGCGTTGTCCTTGAGTATATTCATTTTTCTCCATCTCAATTTCATGGCTCTTGCATTTCTATGTCTAAATTTAATGAATTGATCAGCTCTTGCAAAGTTGACTTTTATCATTTTTGGAGCATAATGTAGCCCGACACTCAAGACTACTAATTTTTGGGTGCAAAAGTTGATACCAAATAGTTCCCTAGAAGCAAAGAAACAAAAAAGACTCAATTGAAGTGGAGGTTAAATATCCTTAAAAGAGCATAAATATTACACCAAATGTTGATTGTTGGTTTTATTAAACCAATTTGTCATCATTTCTCTTTGAGGATTCAAACAATAAGTATTATTCATTCTATTAAAAGCAATATTCAAGATCTAATATAAAGGTAGGACTACGAGATAATAAAAAGTAAGGTTTCTGTCCAAACAAACCTACCCAGATACCCCTAAGGCTCTAAAGTAAACACAACTCTCACGCCCTCAACTGAGACTGGTCCAAGACAGTTTGGTATAATCAATCCTTGGGGTAAACTCTATAATACGCAAGTCCTGATATTTTGTCGAAATTTTTAGGGAAATAAAATTTATATGCTAACAAATGCAACCTGTGAAATACTATGATCAATTTACGATATCTGTTCTAGCTAGAACAGCATCTATTCTGAATATATGAAGTCTTGATCATGAAATACCTTGAACATGCTGAATCATGATCAGCAACCCCAAGTATCTGATTTTATTTTTTTTGGTGAAACCAAAGTATCTGATTTTCCCCTGTAAAGAACCAGTTCTATCCAATTACATACTCTATTAGTCCTCTTTTGGCATCCATTAGCATATGGGGTAGGCGCTAAAAGTCGTTTTTACTTTTAAAACCGCGTACGTACTTACTAGAAAAGGCGCCTCCTCTGTAAACTAAAGAAAGTGTGGCATAAAGAATAGGATTCTCGATTGTACGAAAGGAGTATGATGTTTGAGGAATGTGTGTTCTTAACATAGCTTTTTCATACCGGTATAAGAATAATATGGGGTTCTACAGATTCTGCTCATGATAAGTGAATATGTATAGCAGATTTCAGGAGTGCTCCAAATAAAGAATACAAAGAACTTGAACATCGATTTGCAATCTTCTTCCATCCCCCAATGGTATCTGTCCACCAAACCATGCTTTCCATATTTTTAATTAGTATGATTTAACATTAGCTTTAATTTGAGGACCTCTGTTGGTGAGGTTGTGCCATTTCTGTTTAAGGCCCATTCATCGAGCTTGCTTTTTAACTAGTGGCTTCCCTCCTATCAAGCCCCACTATAGATAACAAACTATCATTTATTAGGTAAATCTCATCATGATTAACACTAAAGTTAGTATTACTAGGAAAGACAACATGCGCATACCAGGAAAGACAACACGCACATCATTTGTTGATGTAGTGTGTTTCTATGCATATCATGTAAACCGTAAGGGTGCTGTTATGATAACAGTCTTTGCTTAGAAGCAAGACAGTCCTGCAAAACGAAGTTTTAAGCAGACTGTCAAGTTACTCTCCTGTTACTATATAGGCACAAGTTTGCAAAGGCAAAACCAGGGGTTTCATCATGTGGGTCATTACAAGCAGTCGACTAAACAGTCGCCATCGCGATTTTGACATTCAAAATGACACTTGGGGTTTCTTTCTTTGGGTATACTTAGTTGCACGGAAAAGGCTGAAGCTGGAATAGAAAGAAAGGCGACAGCATGCCTCGTCACTCACATATTGGAGCTACCACTCTCCCTGTCCCCTTCAAAAGCATATGATATTATGGCCCCAATCATTGTTTTGATGTCTTTGGTTCTCTATTAATCAAGTTGTGTTGTCATTAGGAGGTTAGAGTGATATGCGTTCACTTTCTGAAATGGAATGGGTTTAAGTTTTTTTTTTTCTTGGCATTTTTTACTTTTCAGATTTTCTAGTTTCTGTTCATATTTGTATAGCATTTCGTTGTGAGAATGGTTTCCATTGCTTTCTGAAACAATTAGCCATATAATCGTATTACTTGTTTGATTGATTCTTTACCTTTGAAAGCTTTTGGACGTTTTGGTGGACTTCGACACTGTACTAACTATAGGACGAACTATGCAATCAAAAGGTAGTCTATGTCGCACGGAACAAGGTTCTCATACTGTCGATACCAAGCACATTGGGCATAAGAATCGACAATAGAAACATCACGTCATCATATGTGTTGTAAGAATCTGCATACCAACCATCATGTCATCATGTTTTTGTTCTTGGTTGTTAGTAGTATCGTTATTTACTCCATGAGAGGTGGCCCAAAAACATATAGGAGGTCCCAAAAATTCTAGTTTTTCCCTTTTCTTGGAAAGGTGATGAACAAAGAAGCTCCCACCCCAAATTAAATACTTACAAACAGGAAGAAACCAGGGACCTTTAACCCCAATAGAGAAACTTTGCCTCATTAAGACGCCAAATATTCGATATTCTCCTCCAAGCTATTTGATAGCATTTTCTGATTTCTCCTGTGCTTCCTCTTTCTAATGCTTGTAGTATCATTGCCCATGATACAGGATTTTATATCAAAAGTTCCCTTTTGTGCCAAGTTATTGGCTGTCTCTCAATTCGCTACTGTTCTGTTGTGTGTTTTGTGGTGAATAGTTGATTGGCACAAATGGGATTCTAAGTGGAGAGCAAAAGCATATAGAAACCATTTTTTCTGTCCCTCCTCTTTATCTGTCTCTTGTATAGTTTCTGCTTATACTTTAAGCTCAGGCCAAGTTGTTGGCTGCCCACCTTCCTGTGTGTCTGTCTTGGTGTTTGGTTGTAATCGTTATGGAAAATGGATTCTCGTCGCCAAGGGCTGAGGTTTTTCCGGCTGGCTTGAGGGTGCTTGTTGTTGATGATGACCCTACTTGGTTGAAGATTCTAGAGAAGATGCTGAAGAAGTGCTCATATGAAGGTTACTCTTTTCTTGCTTCTCAATGCTTTAAATACTATTTACAATTTAATTATGGTGTTTCTAATGGTTTTTAGGAATTCTTATATTACCTATTCATGTTCTTTAGACTTTGTGGAATAATGCTTGTTCGTTGGGTGCTTTGTTATTCATGCACTTTCTCTAAAACTGGGTATTTTTTCTGGTTTCATTGGACACTGATAGAAGATTTCTTGTTGAGTTACATGGGAAGCTTCATAGACTGGTAATTTGCAAAGTTTTTGATATTTAATTCTGGGAGCTTGTGGTGATTCTTTGTTATGTTTTTCGAGTTGAGAATGTTGTATGAGGCTTTGAGCCTTTCGACTTCCCATGTTGGCAGAATGATGCATTAGCTTCAAATAGACGAGTCAGAGTTAAGTTGAGGGAACTAAGTAAACAAGGCTGAATTCAGGGAGATCTGTTCAGTTTGGCTTGTTTGTTGTGTAGAGGAATGCCTAGGTAATGCTTGTCTACTAATGAAGACGTCTGGTCGGGCGGGCCAATAACAATTTTGTGAGCAAGGAAGGATCATTATTTGTTTATTCTTGATGATCATGTCATATATTATCGTCTGCAAGAGATCTTGGTGTCTGTTGAGTTGATTAAGCATGCCAGAAGAATTTTGATTTTGCTACTTTTCCGGCAATTTATCTGGCTTTTGTAGCTTGACTAACTGGTTCATTCTTATTTGGATAATAGAATCTTTCTTGTTTGGGGTTTGGTTTTTTCATCCTCTCCTCCGTGAATAGGAGAGCCGAAGAAAGAGTTAGGATGGGCGTGCTGTAATTTTTGGAGTGGGTGATAGCTCTTGTTTGAGCTTTTAGAGTAAGGATGTCTTGGGCAAATGGGGGAAAAAAAATGTCATTTATACATTTGGGACCTGTTAGTGATTCCCTCGATAAACTTTCAGTTCCATAGCTGGTCCTGATCTTTTATTTTTTCTGTTCATATTTCAACGTTAAAATTACTTTCTGGTCGCTATAGCCGGGACATATTGTTCCCACATTCCTAATGCCCTCGCTATATTGTGTACTAGTTGATTTTTCATCAAGTGACTTTGATGACCGTGACAATGTTTCGATGATACTGTTCTATTTATGTGTCCAGTTACTACTTGTGGCTTGGCGACTGAGGCGCTGAAGTTGCTTCGTGAAAGAAAAGATGGATTTGATATTGTGATCAGTGATGTGAATATGCCTGACATGGATGGTTTCAAACTCCTGGAGCATGTTGGACTTGAAATGGATCTTCCTGTTATTAGTAAGCTACCCTTTTTCGTGCCACTTTATCCTTGAATCGAACTCATAAATCTTTTCTGTCCCTTGGATAGTTATGAAGATCCAACCGCATAATGGCATTTCATCTGCTTGTACAGTGATGTCCGTTGATGGGGAAACTAGCAGGGTGATGAAAGGCGTTCAACACGGGGCTTGTGATTATCTTCTGAAGCCGATCAGGATGAAAGAACTTAGGAACATATGGCAGCACGTATTCAGAAAGAGGATGCATGAGGTGAGAGATATCGAGAGCCATGAGGGTTTTGAAGATTTTCAGATGTTCAGAAATGGAAACGAGCATTCTGATGACATGCAATCGCTTAGTGGTGGTGATCAAGCTTTAGGGAAGAGAAGGACAGATGCTGAGTCCAGGCAGGACGACAAGGACTTGGGCGATGCTTCCTCCGGAAAGAGACCAAGAGTTGTTTGGTCGGTTGATCTCCACCAGAAATTTGTTAAAGCAGTGAATCAAATAGGGTTTGACAGTAAGTATATGTGCTCATTATGCTTTTTAAATATATTGGTTTCACTCCAATGAAGAGGCTTTCATCACTGAAGCAGTTTGAGTTCATTACCATGACCCTTCTTTAAATTCTAAGTCAAACTACCAATATATCTTAACGATGATATCAAGTGTCTTACTGCTATACTAGAGTGCTTGTGTGATAAGATTTCAATCTCTCTTTTGGCAGAAGTTGGACCCAAGAAGATTCTGGACATGATGAATGTGCCATGGCTGACGAGAGAAAATGTCGCGAGCCATTTGCAGGTAAATAAATTGTCCAGCTGCATTGAGGATGTTTAGAGTCTCTGCATATCCATTAGCTTCGTGTTCTATTAGATATTCTCCAGCTTCGTATTCTGTTAGATATTCTCCAGCTTCGTGTCGGTTAAGTTCATCATGTCTTCTTCTGGTGCAGAAATATCGCCTTTACCTCAGCAGATCGCAGAAGCCTAGTGAGATCAACACTTCCGCAGAGATGATGAATCTTGGTTGTTCACCAAATGATCCAAGCACAGGATTTGGTCCAGAAAGCCCCACTGGTATGATGCGAAGTAAAAGTGATGTAGCAGGAACCGAGTTTGCATGCCCTGCTATTAAGCTCCCATCCCAGACCGTCCCTCATGATTCCCGGGATCAAGTTGCTCAAGTGGCTATCAGATTGTTTCCCTCGACAGATCAGACAAAGTGTTTCAGCGCAGCCATTTCCACTCCCCCGAAATCCTGTGTTTCACCAGCTATCAGCAAGCATGGTTTCGAATCACTGGAATCCAGGACAACCTTTGCACCGTTTGGCACAGTATCTGAACTACAGTTCAAACATGAATCTGATCAACTGCAGGATCTTGGACATCTATACAACAAGGCTGAACTTCTTGATGCACGGCGAGCCATCCAATGTGAGCACCTCCAGCCTTCAGCAAACATCAAGGAAAGGCCAGAAGCAGGTATAGTCGAGATGAAACCATCATATAATTCTAAGCACTTTATTAAAGACATCAAGGAGTTATTTACTACTGATCCCATTCGCGGACTGCCGAGCTCTCATGCTTTTGAAACCTTTCCTAGCGTAGCCTTTGATGTAAAGGATTATATCTCCTTTGAAAATGGCATAGTCAACCTGCAATCTGACAGAAGCAACCAAGTGCCGCAAGCGGATTCAGCTCCTGGATCTTTGTATGAAGACATGAGGTACTATTGGCTTCAAGGTGATAACTTTAGCGCTCATCTGTCGCCAGAGACAATCCCTGAGATCCCCATCCATTTGTATGGGGCACTGAAGTTCGACCACGAGTATCTCTCTGACTTGATGGACTACCCAGTCGTAGATCAAGGTTTATTCATCGCGTAGCATGTTTCCAGTAGACAGTTTAGCCAAGTAGACCATGAAATGCTCTGGTGCCTCCTTATTGATCGGATGTACCGAGCTTGGCTCTCCAATTGAGCATGTAAAATATCAATGATCCTGAACATTCAGGGTGAATAAGCGTTATGTCGACTGTGTGAAGATCAACTTGTCCATAACTTGCTATGAATGGATGTACTCAATTGTATGCCAAATATATATAGGGCATCATGTCAAGTGTACAGAATCCATCTCCGCTACAAGAAACAGTGGATCAATTGTCTATCTTTTTGCCTAATAGAGAACGGCTCAGCTCCAACGGTGCCTCGAAGACATAATTTGTGATTGTCCATCTGCGAAGTCTTACAGTATAAATCAAAATGTGGACATGCAAGAGTCCTAATGAAATACTTGACCATAAAAGTCTCCGGTTTTGTATGCGTACATAGTATTCGGTTGCTGTAGACGTAGTCCGCTCAAACAACAGTCAATAACAGTAAACTTAATGATAGGTAACTCTTCCTCCTAATCATCCGGTAAGGAGAGGACATCAGGGCACCTAATTTGGGTAGGACATGGTTACTAGTTTGGCCAAAACCCGTTTCCTTCTAATTCACCGTGAGATCATCAGCAAACGATCTTTTTATTATTCACAACACGAATAAAATTACGTACATTTTATGTACATTATCTGTAAATCGATAGTTGGCTTTTTTTGTTGTTGAGATAATGGTTAGCCTTGTGTGATTCAGACATCAGCAATCAGCAGATCTGCACAACGACAACTCGTAAGTCAACTTAAGACAACTTGTAAACACTCATCCAGCCGAAACAAACACCAAATAGACGAATTCAAGACAGTCACGAACTCACACAGGAAAATCTACTCACAAGGAAAAATCTACCGCATCAAGTCACACACATTTCCTCAACCACATTTTGTTCCTTTCCCCCTCAAATTCAATTCATTCCACTTTGTCCCTTCATCACCTCTCTTCTTCCCCTTCACCATCACCATGGATCCTCATCTCGCCACCCCCATCGCCGCCACCCTCCTCCTCCTCATCACCACCCTTTTCCTCCTCTTCCGCCGCCGCCGCGGCACCACCACGACACTCCCACCATCACCGTCCCTTCGGCTGCCGATCCTCGGCCACCTCCACCACCTCCTCCTCACCTCATTTCCACCCCACCATACTCTCCATAGCCTCTCCCGATCCCTTCGCCACCCCATCATGCACCTCTCCCTAGGCCAAATCCCCACGATCGTCGTTTCCTCGGCCGGTTTAGCTCGAGACGTGCTCAAGACGCATGATCACGTGTTCTGTGATCGCCCGAGGCTGGTGTCGGCGCAGTACCTGTCGTTTGGGTGGAGTGACGTTACGTTTTCGCCGTATGGGAAGTATTGGAGGAATGCGAGGAGGATTTGTGTCACGGAGTTGCTTAGTGGCCGGGCTGTGGCGGGGTTCGGAAGTGTGAGGAGGGAGGAGACGGAGAGGTTGGTTGAAACCGTTAAGGGTCGTGTCGGGACTCAGGTGAGCTGCATGCAATGCGTTGCTTAAAGGATACATCCTGAATATCAGTTTTGTTTTGTGGAATAAATAGTTTTCTGTTCTATGAGTGTGTGTATGTGTGTCTATATAGTAGAATTGAAACCTCTAGTTAAAATACTCTTACCAACAATTGACTGTACTATCATAACGATCAGTCGTGTCACGACACATGATTATTTGTAGATTCGTTTATATTGTTCTTTAACGTAGTATCTTGATTATTATCAGTACATTTACACAGATACAATATCCTTAACAGGTTGATCTCAGCCAGCTGCTGTTTGCACTGGCGAACGATGTAGTATGTCGTGCGGCATTTGGGAGGAGGTTTGAGGGAGGCGGTGGCGGGTTGGTGGACGTGTTGACGGAGACGCAGGAGCTGTTTTCGGGGTTCTGTTTGGGGGATTTTTTTCCTAGGTGGAGATGGCTGGATGTGATGACTGGGTATAGGAAGAGGCTGGAGAGGAACTTGGGTGATCTGAGGAGGGTCTGTGATGAGATCATACAAGAACATTTGATGAAGGAGAAGGAGAAGGGGAGTGATGAAGGGGAGGATTTTGTTGATGTGTTGTTGAGGGTGCAGAGGCAGGAGGACTTGGAAGTTCCAATCACTGATGATAACCTCAAAGCTCTTGTTATGGTAAGCGTTCTTCTGTCCGGTCCAATCTTCTGTGTTGTTTGTCCAAATTGCTTACGCGCGTTTTATGAGTTTTGATCAGTCCTTGCTGCATACACATTCTTCTGTCTTCTGGCTATATAAGTAGTTTGGTTGTTGGTGGCAGGATATGTTTGTTGCAGGGACAGATACCACGTCCTCGACACTGGAATGGGTGATGACAGAGTTGGCACGTCACCCACTTGCAATGAAGATGGCGCAAGAAGAGGTGAGACGAGTTGCATCGAAGGGAGGAGGAGGCAAAGGTGGTGGTGGGGTGGAGGAGAGCCACCTCCAAGAGCTCCATTACATGAAGGCTGCGATCAAGGAAGCAATGCGGATCCACCCACCGGTTCCTCTACTAGTTCCTCGAGAATCTATGGAGAGTTGCAGGCTTGACGGGTACTATATACCTGCGAGGACACGAGTATTGATCAATACCTATACAATCGGGAGGGATCCTGAGTCCTGGGATGATCCACTCGAATATAGGCCCGAGAGGTTCCTGGATAGTGAGATCGATTTCAAGGGCCAGGACTTCAGATTCTTACCGTTCGGAGGAGGAAGGAGAGGGTGCCCGGGATACTCATTTGGGCTAGCGACCGTTGAGCTCGCACTGGCTCGACTCTTGTACCATTTTGACTGGGAGCTGCCGCCAGGGGTGGAAGCTGATACGATGGATCTCAGCGAGACATTTGGGTTGGCCACACGGAAGAAAACCCCGCTGGTACTTGTTCCTAGACCCAATGAGGATTACCCCATCAGAGGACAAGTCTCCGATCAGCAGAATCGGTCCGAGTTCATCCAGCTACAGTACTGTAGCTGCAACCAGTAAAACGGATAGCAACTGAGATACCTGAATTGAATAAAGAGACATGTGGTGAATCCAAATACAATGCTACATACTAGGAATCATGTAAATTGTAAGCTAGTATGATTTGTGCATTATAGTAGCAACAAGTGAGAATCTATGTCTTGTTTCAGGATTTGCGATATTGAGACAGTAGCATGGTAGTTACTTGCATCTTGGTGTGATCGCAATGATGCAACAAAGTTGCAAGGCAGCAAATATCTCAGAACACATCAAGAGTTTCACGTTCTAATCGCTGCATTTTTTACGGTCAGTAACCGAAACAACATTAGGAAGGAGATGATGGGAAACCTGATAACAATATTAGCGACTAATGGCTATTTCTTGTGCAGTCGAAGTTAGAAGGAAAAAAAGAAGGATTCTTTTTATTTTTAAATTTTAAACTTTTAATTAATGAAAGTTATTTTTAAAACCAGCATCTTCTATTGACTGCAGCCCACAACCCTGTCAGAATTAGGGTATATCTCAATACAGAAAATTAAAGCAATAGTCCTCCATTACATACACGAACTGTCACATATGTGGAGACACGAAGTCTGAGAAGACGAACTTTGGTTCTGCGATTAAGATAACAAATTTAGGGTTTGGCATCGTCTTCGATCATCAGGATTTCGGTCTCCTATCGCTCTCAAATCCGACTCTGATCTCGACAACGGGGAAGAGATCCACAAAACTGAAGACCCATCTGAGAGAAAATCGCAATGGCGCAAATTTATTAGGGTTTGTGCCGTGAGGTAATCTCTTTGCGATCTCAAATGGTCTTTGTTTTGTTGTACTGATTTTAGCGGAAGCAGTTATGTGAGTAATTTTTTGATGCTGCTGCTTTGGCGATTGCTATTGCTGCATGTTAGTTTGTTGGTTTTGGGAAACAGTTTCTTAGGATGATAGCGCTTACATTCACATCTCAATACTTCTCCAATCCCGTCTATGATGAGAGCATCTGGGTTGATGTTATAATTTGTCGGCTTGTTTATACTTATCCAAATTCCAAAAGACATGCTTAGCATGTGTTTTTGCATTGGGTCATTTTGTTGCCTCTATGCTTAAGGCTCGAACAAATACTTCGATGCCTTTATGTTCATATTGCTGTAACATGTTGCAAGCAACGATACTTGAGTACTGTCTCTAGGTGTTCTATGAACATATGTAAGGTCTTCAGCTCCGTTGAGGATCGTCGATACAAATAGGAGAAAACCATTGCTTTATAGTATTTTGTTTCATTTCCTGGCAAAATGAAATCCTGATGCGCCAGGTCTTGCTCTATCATTTTCCAGGTGTCAATCTCGTTAAGAAGTGAAAATATTTGATTTTGGCGTGAATCTGAGTGAGGAAAGCGTGAAAACTAATACCAAATGCTTGGAAAAGCTTTTAGAAGAAATTCGTAGAAGTAACATCGTACACCTGGAGATGGTTCTCAATCTTGAAATCAATATGTGCCGTGGCCCTAAGCATATGATTTTGTCGTAAGATTAATCAAGTCATGCAGGAGTTAATGCTCTTTGGCACGACTCGAATCTATGATGAAACTTCTTATCATTCTACATTTGGCACCTTGGGGACAAGATAATCATCAGTTGAGCACAATGCTCGGATTCGGAGAGGCGAAAGCAAGAAGCTCCTCATCGCGTTCTAGGATCTCCATGATCTTAGGATCTAAACTAATCAATGCTTCAATGCCATCTCCTGTTGTACTTCTGTGAATAAAGGTGAAATCCTTTGGAGGTATATTAACATACCACACGGGCCTTCCCCATCCAAAATCCACGTCGTAATAAGGAAGCTTAGCCCTTCTAAAGACGCCAAAGCCTTCGACCGGCCTAAACAGAAATTTCCGTACTAACTTCAGCATGTTCTTGAACATATGCATAGACAAATCATCTCCTATGTTCTGTGTTCCGTAACTCTCTTCTGTTTCTTTCTTGCAGGCTTTGAACTTCCCCAATATGATCTTCAAATCCATCTCCTTGTCTTCGATTGGGATGATGGTAGGCAAGTTGAGGTTCCCTATCGAGTTTGCTGCTAAGGGCGGCCTTATACATGTCCTCAAGTCAATATTGTAGTTTGCCCCACGCCTCTTGCGAGACCCTGAGCTTCTGAAGCTAGCGCAGATGCACTTGGATATGAAGGCAGCCAGTACGTCTTGACAGTCATCTGTCAGACTCTCCGATGAACCCTTCATGACTTCGGTTTCCAGGGCATCTATCTTCGCTTGTTCAAACACGAATCTCCTGGTGGTGGAAGCTACCTTCGCTAGTGTCTGAGGTAAGGGAATCATCATTTTTCTGCTAAGAGGAAGAACAGATCCCCCTATAAACTGCGGAGAGACCTGTATCCCTGGCTCTAGGGTTATGGAAGCCCAGTCATTCATGAAAGTTGCAATGCTGTTCGCATCGCCTATCTTGTTTGATAAGAGTACGCCGATTGCTGTCCCTCCGCAGGCAAATCTGGTGGCTTGAACCGCAAGCAGGCTCTTAGAATCGAACTCAGTGCGATCAGGGAGGAAATGAGGTATGTTTTCCAGGTTAGGTTGTTGGAGGATATCTGATAGGCTACAGGCTATATGGGACTCTATAAACTCGACTCCTTCGTCGTTGCAGTTGACAGTGGTCTTGTCCTTGATCCGTCCAGCCAGCGGGTAATATGAGCACAACAGTTTCGAGAGAGACCCTTTGAGGTCGTCGATGGTGGGATTCTTGTCATCATCGGAGGGCTTTTTGGCGAAGAAGAAGATGGCATCAGAGTGGTCAGGGACATTGATGTAATCCAAGAGTGATAGCTTGTAAGTCGTGAGGTGTTCCGAGGTTGGTGTCGAAGGCTTGATCGTCTCTTTGGACACTTTTATGGGCTGCAAAGTTATGCTGCTAGCCATATTTTCGCTTTTCTGATCAAGGCGAGAAAATGACAATGGCCACAGGAAGAGATTGTATCCTTTTATATTTTGTTCCAGAGTCAAGTTTGTTGATGTAATCTTTGTTACACTGCTAATATATAGGATGAGTAATTAAGAGCAACCTGGTCAAGCAACTAGCTTACACCTCCATTTATGGGCGCGTTAATTCTACGGCAGGATCTCTCAACTCTGGATATCAAGATATATTACAGAGACTGAGTGTCGATATATAAAAAACGCCTACTGGTATGTACGACTTTCCTACACAATGTTATATCTGGTATTGGATCTACCATGCCAAATCTTCAAGTCTATAGCCACACAAGAATACTTGGCCTACTAGCTGCTCCTTGTGAATGGTTCCAGTGCATAGACGTTACAGAGAAGATGAAGATTATTGTATTCGGGAATCGTTACCATACTAGGATCAGTTTTAAGGTTATGCTCGATACAGCGGCAACAACGCTGTTGAAGCACATGCCGCATATGCAAATTCCTTCGAGGTAAAATTATTTTTCTCCTAGACGTTCCAAATTATTTCACTTATTGCACTAGTGATCAGGATTCAAATCGTAATGTTTGTAGCAGACGTTTTGAATTGAACTCGGTTTTTGATGGTTTGTTGTGTCACTCTTACTTCAAACATAAATTTCAGATGCTAATTCATGTATTGAACCCTTTGCTGTCATGCACTCGAATAATAGATATCGCCCACGCAATAAAAAGAATTTTGTTCTTTCTCTGAGCTGCTTAGGTGAAACTTTGATGTGGCGAATGCCATGCTTGTAGATCCAGGGCAAACTCATAGGTGGACATACAAGACCTTTTGCGAATGAGTTAATGGAAGATATATATTATCTAGACTAGCATTCAAGTATATTCTTCTGTATAGAGGCTGCTACCTTTGAAAGTCCAAGCAACTTAGGCGTTGGTTGATTGTATATGCTAGGTTGCGCACTTGCACTAACATTAAAGTCGATAGCTGCTCCATGATGCGTAGGGTTTGGTAACGCATCGTGAGGCATTATGAGGAGAAAATGTGAAAACATAAGGTGGCGAATCTGTTATATAAGTTGAAAGATGTGTGATTTGGGTGGGCACCTATCTTGAAACATAAATGTTGCTGATAAACATAAACTCTTGGTTCGGGGTAAGGGAATGGATACATTTTGAACTAAAGCTGAAGTCGGTCACTATCTTCTCGGGTATGAATCGAAATCGACTTGGCCAAAAAGGCGAAAGGCTACAGATCTTGGACAGTTTCTTCACCTTCCGATTTCCTTGTCAGGAACCATATAGGGATGGGGGTGATTCTATGGTAGATGTTCCTATAAGTTTATAACCACGGATGAGTGAAACATGAATAGTGAAAAGCAAACTGTAACATGATGATGGTATCGCAAAGAATATGAAAATGTTTGCAAACGCTACAGTAACTTGGTAACTTTAGCTGTAACCGCATAATAGCTCAATTAAATGGTGTAGGCTAGGAAATGACAGAAGTACTGAAACAGACAATCATGTTTTTTCCTGGATACCACACAAACCAGGAATAGCAAACCAACATGACTACAAGAGCCAATCTGTTTTCCTGGATATCAAAACACCAATTCTTCACTACTGAAATAGAAATGCGTCTCTCCTGGTAGAAGCCAATCTGTTTTCCAGCCTATCTTCGAAAGACAAGGACCCTGCAAAGACTCCTAAAGCATATGGATAAAATCAACATAACTGAAGCAAGTAAGCGTAGAAGTCGAGTTTGATAGAACAAATATCTGTAACTTGACGTAGACATGGAAGCGATACACTGATAGATTCTCTTCACTATTACCACTAGGATGAAATCCACCTAGACTGGAACAAAGGAGTAATGAGTTATTCTTCGTTACTATCCAATCCTTGGTTTTATTTTTCAGTCTTCTGGTTCTCCTCCTCACTTAACATACAGCAATAATAGAACACCCAGAAATCAACGGTTTTTTCCTGATGTGAAAGAAATGCTATCTTCTAATCAACCGAACTTATTCATCCTGATTCTGGAAGAAGGTTCCTACACCAAACTCAAAGGCATTACATAATCAAGTATGCCAAAAATACAACAAACTTACTATAAAATCCCCTCAATATAACAAGAGTGATCAAAACACATAATACTACTAAACTAGCTTTCTGCTTTTGCTTAATTAACAGCAAAGTTATGGGAATCACCGCATGGTGTGTTCAACTAAGCAACACTTAATTAGTTGAGCGGGATGCTAGGATTTATGGTGGCATAAGTGAGGAGCTCCTCATCGCTGGCCACCGTCTCCAGGACATTTGCATCCTCCAAGCTCACCCATGCTTCAATATCGGGGCCGCCCTTCTTTATGTTACGAAGAAGAATGCAGTTCTTCCAGGGGAGCGAAGGGGCTCCAACCCAGACAGGGTTCCCCCAACCGAAATTCACCTCATAGAAGGGAAGTCCTATGCAGCTGATGAACACAAACATCTCGCCGCGCTCAATCAGCATCACCTTGATCAGCTTAATGAAGCCTTTGAACATATCAGAAGACCACTCGTCATCTGTGTCCTTCTTTGAGTACTTCTCCTGAAGCTCAGCCACGGCACCCTTCAGCTTCTCGGTGATGGGGCCCACCCCGAGTTCCTCCTCCGTCACCGAGAGGAAGTTGTGAGACCCGTAGCTTCCTGCTGCGTTTTCCGAGATGGGAGGATTGGTTTTCCCACGCAGGTTGACGACATAGTCTATCATGCATTTCTTGTGCGATCCTGAGCTCTTCATGGCCACTGCTATCGACTTGAACAGGAGAGCTATGACAACGGAGTCAGCTGGGATAGGGTCAGAGCCTTCGGCCTGGAGAGGCTGCAGTTTTGAGGCCTCGAAGACGAACCTTCTAGTTGGGAAGACTGGTTTCTCAGGGTTTGGTGCAGGCATGTAAGCCATTTGGTTCGGGAGGGGAAGCGCGGAGGCTCCCACAAACTCGGGATCAGCTGCCAAGGATCCATTGGGATTGACCGTGAGCGCAGCCCAGTCATTCATAAACTTGACAAAATTATAAGGATCACCGGCTTTTCCCGAAAACCAGGTGGCTATGATAACACCTCCGCAGCCAAGTCTAGTGACTTGGATGACAAGACAACTCTTGTTATCAAACTCCTTAGAGGAAACATCATTCGAGGCAGGGAAGAACGGGGCTAGTTGATCGATGTCAAGGTCCTTGAGTATCTCATCCAACTTAGCAGGAGTCGTTGCCTCGAAGAACTCGACCCCCTCATCGTTACAGTTGATGGTGGTCTTATCTATCCTCCCTGCGAAAGGATAGTACTTGACTAGGACTTTCGAGAGGGACGCCTTGAGATCAGCATTCGTCGGTCCCGAGGGGCTACTCGGGTAGAAGAAAGCGTGACGAGCGTAAACATGAGGGTTGATGTGATCAAGGATGGAGAGCTTCAAAGTCTTTAGGTCCTCAAAGGTTGGAGTTGAAGGCTTGATAATCTCTTTTGACAAAGCCTCCACAGTTGCCATGTCTTTTTCTGTCTTTGTTGCCTGTAATATGACAATGAAATGGCACAAACTAGATTCTATTTCCCCTGAACACAGTTATGTCCTCCTATATATAATCAAACTATATTTATAGTTTTACTTATCAACTTGTTACCAACCCAGGCACATTGTAGAGTGCTAAAGGGTAAGAAAAATGCTACATTTCAACTTGGCACCAACCGTGCTCCTATATGAAGAACAAGTATGAGGAACAGAAACTGTGAAATTCAATGCTCTTTGGTCCCTTGAGAAATAATACCTCTAAGGCTCTAAGGTCTAGTTTGGAATCATCTCCCAGGAAATAAGAATATCTGGTTTGGACAGCTCTCCGGCTTAAACCGCTCCTAATCTTTAAGCTGTCGATACGATTTAAAGTGGTTCCACTCGCTAGATGCGTTCGACTACTTGGAGCAAGTAAGACCAGGTATTGCAGAGCAGACCAGGTAACTAGATCTGTGTTGTTATTTGAATCATTTGATGTAAATTGTAATCTAGAACCAGTTGTGGTCCACCTATATCCCTCACCATTCAGTCGATGAAGCGACATTACAAACGTTTCATCACCTCGACCTTGGATCTTATTCTCTCTATGTTTCGGTGAAAATACAACTCAACTCAACCACTCCAATGCACGCCTAGGCCTTATCAACGGATTTCCAAGAGGAGAGCCCAACATTTCAAACTGGCTCTGAACAACTTACACATGTGAATTGGGCTTTTTACATGTGTAAGCTATTCTCTTTTCTACACAAATATCAATGTGGGTAACCAACTCACCATATAACCTCAACAATTTGATGCAAGATCACTCAAGCTTAGAGGACAACTATAAGCAAAAGAAGTTTACAGAACACAGAAAACATAAGAATAACAGCAAGAGGAAGAAGAATAGTTAGATGGGGCGAATTTGGGTAGAGTCAGCTTCTCTAAATTATACTCTGCTTCTAGGGGTTTAATTGTACAGATCATGCTCTGCCCTGCCCTTGAGGTCAGGGAAGTAGAAACACTCCGATATTAATTAACAGAATGATTCCTTCATAACCATATCAACCTTCATATCATCGCGTTCAAATTAGGCCCTAAGTGAACCTGATAACGGAGATAAACCCACCAAAATGTCCATCTAACTCCACCTTGTAAACCACCAAATACATTGATAAAGCTTAGTAACGGCCTAACAGGTTCTGTCAACCAATATTTAAACCATGTAAGAATATCGTTGTTGGATTGGAACCGAAATCAAGAGGGCTGACATAAACTCATAAAATAAGTACGTCTTGCTGGCTATATAGTTCAAAGGGGAGCATCATGAAATTGGGCACAGGAACAGGTTCATGCTGATAAGAAAGTGAAGGCAAAAGGACTTGTTAGCTGTTCTATTTTTCACTGCAGAAAACAGATAAAGTATAAAAAGGCTATACTTGACAGGATGATGCTTGTTGATATGATCTAAACCTGTTACAATCAAAGGACATATGAAATTAAGTATTGTTTCACTTGTGAATTTGACTATGAACATAATCTACTCTTTAGTTGGAACCTGTGAAAATGTCTCAAAAATTTTGAATCGTACATTTATTCAGGCAATATGGGTTTTAAAGGTGCATCCCCTATGATGCAGTCCACTAAATAGTTCAACTGGCATTAGAAGGTCATAACATATTCGACGAATGAAGGTGTGCATATCCCAGACTCCTTATCCAGTTCAGGTCCATCAGGACTGGGAATCCAAGCCAGGCTTTCAAGATTCAGCTTATTACACACAGGAGCTGATATTTACACGGAAATTCTCACTATTTCAGACTGTAACTAAAGAGCTGCTCGGCAGGCAGGCAAGGAAAAGTGAACCACAAATTATGAAGGATAGTGTGTGTTTCATATTTCTATAAAAAATTGCAAAGATAATTTGGTGGAAGATTGAAAACTTGTTCAAAGGTCGACGGTATAATGGATCCAGCAATGATCTGAAACCGAACAAAAGAAAATGGACGGGAATACAGAAGATGCGAAAACAAGGTAATCGAAGGAGTAGAGACAGAGGGTTAGAATTGTTTATGTGAATTGAATTTCTAAATAAAGAACCGTGCATCAGTGTATGGATAGTCTCAGACTCACTGGTTTAGATTTATGGGTCGAAATACAAGCTTTTATCATAGATAGGAGCTACTAAAGCCTAGAATTTTATACGAGATCTTATCAGCTAGAACAAAGAGAGACTTCAAGATAATTTTTTTTTTTATTTTTAAAGAGTATGCACAGAAGTGTAACTATCAGTAAAGTACCCTGCAAACAAAAGCAACAGCAAGCATAGGCGAGCATCAGTGCTCCACAAATAAAGTTAATGACATCCTGAAAACGTTTTCAGCAACCATCACAGCCAATAAATTAAATCAAGAATGTTTATACAAAGAAGAACTCAAACTAAACACAAAAACTCAAATTATGGCACCTGACAGAAAAATATACACAAAGATGAAGCACAGATACACTAAGAAGCCATACTCATTCGTATTGAACACTTACATCAGCAGAGGCAGTGTGTACCTGGGAATTGCAGTTCTTGATGATTGCTAGTAAACATTATTTTTCCAAGGTTAAAGACACCGAGGTTTCCAACATCAAGAGAAGCCGTACAGAGCAATCCTGTAGCTCATATTCTGCGACTCCATCCCTCCAAATTGTGTGTTAGATTGGCAGCTCACAACACAAGCCATAACTCCATTTAAGAAAGGAGGGGAAAAGGGACAGGCGTCCAAGGTCATCCGAAACAATTAGCCATTTCTTCAGAATGTATAAGCGGCAACTTTTTGGGCCGGGAGGGATACGACACTGCCAGCAGTCATGCCAGCTACCTCCTCTAAACGTCTCCAATTAGCCTCAAGTTTTGCTTGAAGTTTGTTTTCATTGGATTCATCTTCTTGAAACTTAACTAAGCACTCCATGAAATACCTCAGGATCAGCATCAGCGAAAATCTTGCGCGTGTTACGTGTAAGGTTCTGTACGACCGGATTCCAGTGGCTGCGACTGTTCCTCTCCAAGGCAGGCAAGATTATAGGCAAAATTAGTGGCCAATTTCGTATCTGTTACATGCAATGCCACAAGCCTCAGAAAGAAATCATACATGTGCTGCAAATGAACCCAAGCAGGGCCCATCAAAGGCTCAACCTCTTCGAAATCATGAGCTTGTGAAACTTTGTTTTCACGAGGCTGTGTTGCGGGAGACTGGAAAAGGTTTACAGATACCATTTTCACCACCTCTTGCATTACAGTTTGTGTGAATTCCACATTAGCTGAAGTTACATAATCAATAAGCTCAAGCAACGTCAGCCTCTTGAGTCCTTCTCTTTCGAGTTCTTCGTTGGGTCAGTGGTGTCAAAAACAGTGCAACACATGTTAAGCTTCCTCATAAACGAAGCCTGCCTCTCCGAACTGGGGACATCACGGAAGCTAGACAATGTTTCAAAGCTCTCTCATCCACTTTCACATCCTCCACATGTCGAAAATTACTTCCAAGACCAACATCAGGATTTATAACAGCATTATGCCCCTGAACCTCACTGATTCTCAAAGCATGAGAATGACTTGAAGAACGCGATTCACGTGCATGGCTGCCTTAGAAGTCTTCTTAGGAAGCCTACTTATTATCTGTTTAATCATATCTCCACAATCGGAACTTCGGATCCTTTCACCCAAATGATCCCAAGAGACTGAATGAACCCTCGAGAAGCCAAAATCCTAGCAGTGTGAGCCAGCAAGAAAAACCGAAAACAAAGCACGCAGTCTGACTCACTTTAGAGATCACACTAAAACAATCCCACTCGAAACCGCAGTCATTCATGAGTCTACAACAGACTCAGAAACCACAGAAAGAGCCACATGGATGTTCCGGCCATAGAAGATCCGCATTTTCCCTCTCTTTTTTTTTTTTTTTTTTTTGTGACGAGGGTGTCCGGACCAGCTCGCGGCACCTCGATTAATCCCCGGACACTGACAAGACGTCATCATCAGCATCGGATAAAGTTTTGACCGAAATCAACAGACATAACCAACCTGAATTTTGAGGCTCCTCAATTTCCCATTCATAATCCCATCAAAAAAAAAAGTTTCAACCTTACTGTTTCTATAGGAAAACCCAGAAGCAAAAACCTCATCCAAATCTCAATCCCATAAAATGGGGCAACCAATTCTACCAGAAACAACTACACCCAGATGAATTCCAACAAAAAATGTACAAGAACAATCCTCAACCTCCTCCACACATCTTCAATACAATCCAATTAAAGC
The DNA here is from genome assembly GCA_035668315.1 of Drosera spatulata. NCBI lineage: Eukaryota > Viridiplantae > Streptophyta > Magnoliopsida > Caryophyllales > Droseraceae > Drosera > Drosera spatulata. The sequence goes on from JAOVYX010022646.1 coordinate 23,956, forward strand.
GAACAAATGGGGCAATGAATCAATTCTCGTTTACCCAATCAATGTCAATAGCAACAAAAATCAATGGGGAATCGAACTCTTATCACATGAAGCGCGATCTGGGTATGATCTCAAACATTTATTTTCAGACAAAACCCTAATAAGAGATTGAAACATAGATAAATGGCGTGAATTGCAGAAAAGGGATTAAGGGATTGCGAAAGGAGAAGAATCGGCTGAGATGAAATTGACAGAAAAGGGGGAAGCAAACAAAAGCCAGCTGATCTTGTGAACAAATACAGAGAGGGGAATGACATGGTGGATAAATTAGGGCATTTTTTACATGTACAAGAATGGGACTTTCCCATGATATTAATCAAAATATTTTTATATTTAATTAATAAAAAAATATAACTTTTTTAATAATTTTTTGATTTAAAAAATATCAAATTAATTTTATCTGTTGCTACAGTACATCACTCTCTCCTCTTATTAGTCCTATAATAAAGTCTACAATAAAAAAAATTTCTTTTTTATTAAAATTTATACAAATTCAACACTTATATAAATTCTCATGTTGTATCAAAACGTTTCAATAAATATGAGATCAAGAGAATATCTCCGCAAAGATGAAAATGTGTATCTGTTGCTGGTTTTTTGGAATATTGAAATGCATAGCAATGCTATCTGAGAATATGCTTTCCACAGAACTCGTTCCGTGAATGAATAGGTTTTAGGTTTCCAATAATTAATTAGACGTTTATCAATAAGTAATGGAAGATGCTCTATGACATGCGTTGGTTAGGAAGGGTTACACAGTCAACAATACTTAATCGTTCATCTATGAGATGAACGGATAAGATTGAAAGAATTTTCGTTACATCCGGTGAAAAGTATAACGGAATACCGTTATAATTATTTCCGGAGACTAAAAATAGATGAAATTACGATTGTGACCTTAAATTAAAATGGGATCTCATCCGGTATTTTTTATTGCGGAAGCCATATTTTCGGTGTTCTTTTCCTCGGAAGACAATCAATTATCAATGAAAATGTGACACATGTCAATACATCCGGTGAAATTTATAATGGATAACAGGTTTTAACTAATCAAAACTGCACACGTGTCAGTATTTTACATGTTTCAGATCTGGAATTGATGTTCAATCAATTACATTGGTCCACGCATCGATCTATTAAAAAACGCAAATACGAAAAATTTGCTCTTCATCCGCTCAGTTCATATTTTCGGTTTGTTTTTACTTCACAAAAATTCCTCATGTAGTCACATTTTGATTACGAATTCGAAGATGAAGAAGCCTTGGCTTCCAATGATCCGATCCAGAACGATGAATATGGGAATTCAGAGCCCTTTGAAGATAAAACGTTCAACACGTTGCAAGAAACGGAGGCTTTTTACAAAGCTTTTACAAAAAGCACGGGAGGTGAATATCAAGTCCAGTAGAAAATGCACACGTTCAGAAGATTTATGTTCTCGAATGTTCACTTGTCGATTAACGGGGAAATCAATAAAAAGCAGCGAGCTAGAGCTGAAGGGAAAAAAAATCTAAAAACGAGATCGTGTACAACGTACGGGTTGTAAAGCGAAAATGTTCGTCGTTCATCGTCCGGCAGAAGACATTTGGGTCGTTACAAGGTATGAAGGCGGTCATAATTATCCTCTAGTTTCTCCTAGCAAAGTGAAACTTATGTCTACAAGAGAGAACATCACTCCAGTTGCGTGATCTTTGATATCTCTTATGGACGAATGGGGAATCGGGACGAGCAGAATGATGAACGTGCTTTCGGCACAGGCCGGAGGCATCACAAATGTCGGGTTATCTAAGAGAGATATCCGTAATGAGCTTCGCGATTTGAGAAATGTTCGAGATGCTAGTATCGGGGATGCACAGGCTGCAGTGAACTATTTGACGAAGCTCAATGGCGATGAAATGGGCAACTTTTTCTATCGTTACAAGACCGACTCGAAGAAAAGAATCGACACAATTGTTTGGATTGACTCCAGATCTCGGATGACTTACGAATGTTTTGGAGATGTAGTTACGTTCGATACCACGTATCGAGCGAATAAGTACTCTATGCCTTTCGCGTCGTTCACCAGAGTGAATCATCATTATCATTTGATCCTGTTCGGTTTTGCACTTTTGAGAGACGAAATCGAAGAAACAATCGAATGGGTGTTTAGTACTTGGTTGGAAGCAATGAAGAACAAAGCTCCCAAGACAATCATCACGGATTAAGATAGGACGATGGATAATGCGATCGCTCGGGTTTTTCCAGACACTTATCATACATTGTGCTCTTGGCACATCAGTTTGAAATATCCAGAGAAGCGACACCATGTTTATTCGCGTTATCCGGACACGTTTAAACGTGATTTTCATCTTTATGTGATGAAATCACTAACAATTGAAGAGTTCGAAGCACGATGACGATAGCTGCTGATCGACTATGGCTTGACGGACAATGAATGGTTGCATTCTCTATATATAGTAAAGGAAAAATGGATTCTGGCATATTCAAAATGTTTTTTTGCTGCAGAGATAAGCACCACTTCGAGGAGCGAAGGTATGAAACATTTCTTCAATCAATATGTTAACTCGACGACGATGAAGGATTTTATTGTGAGATCTCAAGAAGCGTTGGAGAAACAGTATTCTCGGGAAAGAAAGGCAGATTACGAAACTACCTATAAGAGTCATACTATGATTTTGCATTCATCTTTAGAAACTGACGGTGCAAGAGTGTACACGAAGGAGATCTTTCGTAGATTTCAGATCGAGCTTCAAAAGACAAATCAGTATGTGTTGCTGAAGGAGTCCACATCTGAAGATGTCGACATGTATAAGTTGACCAACGCCTTTGATCCTCGGGTACTACGGAGGACATATAGATTGGTTAATCACATGAAGGTTGACTTCATCGCCTGTGCTTGTTTGATGTTCGAGCATTCGGGTATGATTTGTCGACACATGTTGCGATTTCTTGATATCAACTGCAAGACTGAGATCCCCGAGTACATCATCCTGGACCGTTGGAGAAAATATGGAAATAGGGTCGTGGTCAGAGTATCCATATTTCATAAGATGAGGTCGATTACTCCTTATCACAGACGATGAGGTACAACCATCTATGTCGATCGTTCCAGGGTTTAGCAATGCAGGCATCTTGTTCCAAATAAGGTTACAACTATGCTTTGGAATTAGTAGAAAGGGAAAAGATTAGCATTTCCAAGTTCATCCCTGATCCCGATGAAACGGATGGAGACAGTCTAGAAGATCAAGGACATACGGTCTACGAAGAGTCGGACAATATAGCAGATATGGATGATGTGATCTTGGATCCAGTTGTATCTCAAAAAAAAGGTCGCAAGAAGGAAACACGTATCAAACGTGGCATTGAACAAAAGCATGGTCCTAAGAAACTTAGAAAGTGCTCATTGTGTAAATGTTACAAAGATCACGATAGGAGAAATCATGACAAAGTTATGACACAAAAATCAAGCGACGTACCACAAGAAGATGAGTGATCTAATCATCATGTTATGAATAACCGGTGTAGATGATTGTATCGTTATAATATTGGACATCGTTTCATTGTTGGATGATTATAGTTCAGTAATGGTCTCGTCTTTTTTTTTTTTTTATCAGATTTTTTTGGAAAAAAATAAACTCTATCCATTATGAAACCTTAACCCTTATATCAAACCCTAACCCTTAAGAAACCGTAACCCTAATAATTTTATTCTGATTCTCAATTTTGCAAAATCATACCAAAATTTGATTTTTATCAGTTTTATTTTTTTAAAAATTCTCTAACCATTACCAAACCCTAACCCTCATATCAAACCCTAACCCTAAAGAAACCCTAACCCCCTATGAAAAGATGAATCATCTTGAAATTCCGTGAACCGCGCTGCAGCTTTTTCGAGTTCCAATGCATCTACCGTGATAAAATATAATGGAAGGCCTATCTTCCCCGAACCCATCGACAATTGCATACTTTGGGATCAAAAAAAACATGTTTCGGACGACGTTTGGAACCACATCGTGAGTATATTTTTCAAATGAGGCTTTTTTTGTTGGATCGTTCGACCATTGATCATTTTATCATGTTTGTGATCGTTCAATGCTTGTGATCGTTTTATGCTTGTGATCGTTCTGTGCTTGTATTATTTCATTGTGTATATTTTATGAGTGAATCGATTTTTGTGATCGTGATCGTGATCATGCTTTAAATTTCGTGAATGATGCATGCTAGTGAAGCGTTTTTTGTGATCGTTCAATGGTTGTTATGATGTTCCATGAGTATTATGTCTGTGATCGTTTTATGATTATGATCGTTCTATGCTTATGATCGTTCTATGATTTTTTATTTTAATTTCGTGAATATTAACAGGAGAGAAGGGTGCTTGTCTCTGATCAGGCTACGATTGTCTTGACCGGTTAGGACCTGAATCTTATTCAAAGACATTGGGTAGAGGTAGCTGGTTTCGGAGCCTTTATTCATCCCGAGCATTTCATGCGCAATGATGCATGCTTGTTGTCGGCTTTGATGGAGCGATGACGGAGTACTACTAATATGTTTCACTTTCCGATTGGTGAGGCAACGATCACCTTAGAGGATGTTGGTCTTATCTTGGGGTTATCGGTGATAGGGAGACCTATTACTTGGTCGATCGACAAAGGTAGTTCACAGCAAACGGGTATGAGAGAGTTTGGTGCCCGGTTCGATAAGGAAGGGCTTACGCGTGGTGGATTTAAGTTGATGTGGTTACGAGACACATTTGATACTCCACTCGTGGATGCAGACGACGAGACGCTTTAGATCCACACCAAAGCGTTTCTTCTCTACGTGATTGAAGCTATTCTCTTTCCCACAACGAACAAGAATACGGTGCATCATAGTTATCTTCGGTTTCTAACCGACACGACTGAGATCGTGTCTTGGACATGGGGGGTGCAGTTTTGGCCCATCTATTCACAGCATTGCATTTTGCCTCGCGTAAAACTTGCGCTTCTATTCTGGGATGCCTAACATTATTGCAGGTAAAAATTCTTATTTTATTGAAAATGTCTTATTGGATTTATTTTGTCTTAAATTCTCTTTTTTGTACGTAGGTGTGGTCGTACGAGCGGATTTCCATTGGACGACCTATTCCAATTCGTAAAACGAATAATGATTTGTCCCAAATCAAGCGATGGCGGATAGAGAAGATCGTAAAGAAGAATGGAGAGAAGACGCCAAGGAGACAGTCTCAAAGGAACAACCCGCATCACCATCTTGTTTTTTATCGTGGGGAGTTCAATAGGATGCAGGTATATATTTGAATTCTTTTATTTAAGACGCATCACCGAATATTGTTTGATTTTTATTTTTATCGAAAACCTAAAACCTAATAGCCTCCTTACGTAATGCAGAACACTGAGTTTACTTGGAGGCTATATGCGCAATTTGATTATATGTTTGACGAGAAAATCTCCATGGTTGTCAACGTCGTAACTGGGATGGCTTATACTCCGTTGATACATGGGCCGATCATGAAGTATCAGATGCCTGATAGAGTCATGCGGTAATTTTTTGGATGCTTCTAAGGCATTCCTACCCTTCCTGTGGATATGAGGGCACTGAGACAGCCGCTCCACACGGACCTGAGAAATAAAGTTTGGCAGGTAGATGCGACGGCACTACGATCCGATCACTTGATTATTTCTGACTATTGGCAGGCATCATTAGATGTTGTTGTTACATCTACTGTTGTTACATCACTCGATTGCGTACTCATCCTCCAAACCCCAACCCCGAACCAGTGTACGAGCCTCGTTCCTTATTTGATCAGTACTGGGCTCTTTCCATCGTAAGTACCTTTTTCTTATTTTTTTTTAATATTTAATTGTTGTTCGACTTGCATTGAATAATTTTAATATATTTTCAAATTATGAGTCATCACAGGTCGTCCTTCCTGACCATATCGCGACTCTACTTCCGCCGATACATGTACAGTACGAGGCTTTTATGGCCTCCGTTTTTGGGAGGAAGAGAAAGGATAGATGTTGGCCAGAGCATCTCTTCTACTCAGAGTTAGCTCACATCTGTCGCAGTGCCACAACATTCATCGTACAGTCAGCCTTTCGGCAGCCACGAGCCAATTCTCTGGACCAATCCCACGGCGATTACAGATTGGTCATACAAGGCTGAGTATCTGATTCCCCAGCCGTCAATGTCATTACCTGAGGGTGCTTTCATTGGTTACCGAATGTATATCCCCGACAGAATCTCTAGGAGAGCTCCAAACAACTTCTCTAGCCTCTGTTCCCGCTGCTCCTGGAGTTGTTGACTTCGTGTCAGTGTATCGTGGGCCTAAGGGCCATCCAATGAAGAAGATAGCTCCCATAAAACTCGCGAAGGTAATGCAAGACATATTCTATACTCCATCATCTGGTGATTCTGATTTTCTAGTTACTTTAGAGCAAATCAGGGGACTTTATGACTTGACACAGCGTGCGTTGAAATCACTTGCTCCTGGTCAATGGCTATTTGATGAAGTGATTGACGCATATGTTAGGCTGATGGTCTCGAGGCCTTCTTACCAGAGAAATGGGGTTTATGTTGTGAGTTGTCTATTTGCGCAAATGTGCTCATGGGATTTAGGCAATTGGTTAGAGCAAAAGGCACGGAAAAATTCCATGCCGCTTTTCGAGGTGCCTAAAGATGTAAATGCCATTCGATCTGGTTATTTCACACATGTGAGAAGAAAAGGACAAATTTTGATCCATACAGCTTCACTTGTGATGATTCCAATGTGCATCAACTCCCATTTTATCTTATACGTGTTCAATTTGGATAAATGGACAGTGCATCTTCTTGATCCCATGTATGAGGATACCGATTACATCACAGTAGTCCAGATGTATAATGTACAGAGCAAATATATGGTGAGTTTCTACATGAAATGATCTTCTTTCATTGATTTTACCTTTACTTCACTAATTTGGCTCGTTTTGTGGTATGCAGACGGAGTACTTTGCACATCTTCTTCGATCATTACATCCCGATAAGTTCAGGAAGACTCATGCTCCCAAATTGTTAGTGGTCAAGAAAAAACCCAAGCAAACTAACAGTAATGATTGCGGGGTATATATGTATTGAAGTACATGGATTACATCATGCAATTGATCAAAATGGCGGATTTAACATGGACAATCGATGATGCCGACAATTGTAGATACACGATTGCCTATGAATTATTAACTTGTAAGGCTCGAGAGATACCTCCTCCACAACAAGGACAATCATCAAATGCTTACATGTTTATTTGTATCTTGAATGTTATGATTCTATAATGAATGTTTGTTGTTTTTTGCTGAGATGCTGTTTGCATCGTTTTTTTTTTTTTTTTTGTTTTTTTTTGTGGGTTTGCTGTTCGGTTCAGGGATCAGGAATATATTCAGGGAGATATTGACAATAATAAAAATTAACATTGTTCTGTTGGACTGTCCATCCAGAAAAAAGAACTCACAAAGACATTATTACTGGACTGTCTATCCGGGAAAAAGAACCCGAAAAACAGTAAAATATATTTTTTTTTGTCCATCCGCTGTAAATTATCCCGGATGGGGATAAATTGATAGCTATAATTTTTCCCAGCATTCGGAAGGGGATATTTTGTCGGAAGGGGATGACTTTGCTTTTAATTCAGTCGTTCATTTTTCAAATGGACGGCTGATCTTTGTTGGCTGGTTAAGCTTACACAGCCAACGTTGACTTTGGATCATCTTCTGTAAGTAATTAGGATCAACAATCTCGATAACCAATTATATCATGATCTTCTGTGTTTCTTTCAAGTTTTTCATTCCATATCGTACTATGCAATGTTGTGCCGAAAATGAACTTATCGTGAACTGTCGGCATAAATCATCTCCGAATTGGTAGACTTGACAGACTTTGCTGTTAGGATTCGACAGACTTGGGCTGTTCCAGTTGCTGTTTTAAATTCATGTTACGGCTCACCTTGCATGGACATATGAACTTTGGATGATGTACGACTTCCACGGTTCCCTTCTACTTGGGTCTCGGCTACTTCTGAGTTAAGCAGCTGACAACCGATTGCGAAAACATCTGGGAGAAAAGGAAATGGAATCCATACTATTGGCTGATTCTGATCCTGGTTTGTTTGCTTTTTACTTATCCTCATGAACATTTTCTGGTGCTTGCTGTGTATTACGTATGGCGCCACCCAACCATAATGCGCTGTTAATATCTAATAAGGCCATAGAGAGGTATGCACAATTACCACTCCAAATGCCTATTTCTCTTGGCTTGTGAGGTTTGATCCCTTCCGGGTTTGCCAGTGATTATATGGCATAGCTCGCGAGCCGGACATCAAACATGAGTACAGACATATCGACTGAACTTTATTATAGGATGGGTGATACCTGATTTTATGTCCTGTAAATTTGGTGCTGTAATAATGGAAGGTTATATATTGACATAATCAGCAAAAAATAACAGATCTCCCCTGCTAGCTGACTGATTTGCTTGCTTCCTTGTAATTTTTCCGCCAAAATATTTGAAACACAAAATCCCCTTAATTGGATATTAATCTTGAGTTACTTCCTTATTTGTTATCCCTAACAATTAATAATTTCCTTGTTTATGCAGATTTGGACACTTAGATTCTAGTTTAAATTCAAAACACCATCACTTGCTTCATTCATTGATCACCTCATTCATTTCCTGTGTGTGCCTAAACATGGGCAGAGCAAAGATGCCTATGAAGTTGATCGAAAAGGAAAAGACAAGGACTTCAACTTTCCTGAAGAGAAAAAATGGACTGATGAAGAAAGCATCTGAACTCTCAATTCTATGTGATGTACCTATATGCGTCATCATCTATCCTCCAAGCAGCATGGCCCTTGTCAATCCGGAACCTGAAGTATGGCCAAATAGCCGCGACAAGGTGCAGGAGATACTAAAACGTTACAGGTGCTTGTCCCCTGAAGACCGGCACAGGCGGACTTTGAACTTGTTTGATGTGCTCCTGGGCAAGAAGAAGAAGACCGAGCAGGATTTGGTTAAGCTACAGCGTGAGCACACGGCGTCCAAGTACCCGACTTGGCATCCCATTCTAGATAGTCTTAATAGGGAGCAGCTGTGTGATATGGCGTTGCGTTTGGGTAAAAAGTGTGATATGGTGGAGAAGATAATCGCGTCGATGAAGAGTAACATCCAAGGGTCATATGCACACCTGGCTCTTCCTTTCAGCAGTTCAGCGGAGGGTTCAGGTTTTGCTCAGCCGGGAGGATACCAACCCGAGTTCTCGAACCTTACTCAATGTAATCAACTTGTGCAGTCCGGAGCGAATCCTGTGTTATCGCCATTTCACCCGTTTGACATGGACACCACAACACCAGCATATGTGCAGTTTGGTGTCGATCCTGAGCTCCCAGCACTGGGTTCGACAGACTCAAAAGTTCTTGACATGGCACGCATGGTCAGAGAAAGGGACGCTAGTTTGATTGCCTCTTCGGTTTCAAGCAAGTATGGTGTCGGACCGGTTTACTACAATCAAGCACACAGACTTCCTTTCAATGAGACTATGCCAACAACAAGGTGGGCTCGTGGCGACAATGCTCCATGGCCAATATCGATGTCTCTGCCTAATCCTCTATCGTTCCCAAGGTATACGTCGGGGCTTAGGCAGGATTATGGTTTCACGTCCGAGAGCTCTGATTATGAGTACATAGATTCTAGCAGGTTCAATCAGGACTAGATGAATAATCATGTTGTAGGTTTTAACTTATACTCGTGATTTCTTGACACTTACAATTTGTTTCAAATAAACTAGTCTTCTATCAGAATTCGAATTTCTGATCTTTCTGGTTCCATGTGACCAAGTTTTGACAGCATTTAGTGATATTGAGCTTAAACAAAGTCCATTTGACAAAATTTTGATTATGACTAATCAATGATCATCAACCTGTCACATTGAGTAACCAAAAAGTTCATGAATATAAATCGCCAAAACAAGATTTGCCGGCGTCAAATCCATGAACACAGCATAGAATTTATAACCTGTGCACTTCCCCCATCATGTAAAGAATTCGATCTGACCAGCTACCTCCCTGCACAACAGTTTTGCCTCGCTAGCTAACCTCGAGCTAATGGCAATAACCTGACCGGTTCTTCTGTGAGTTGACGCCGGCTTATAAGTCCATGCTTCCTCCTCCTTGCCAAGCGACAAAGCCTCCCTCGCCGGTATCACGTTACCCCACCAGAATTCGTGCAGGACTCCATGGATAAGCTCCCAATATTCTCGTACTCTGTAGACTCTGAATATGGTGCTTCCATTCAGCGTCCAACAATATAAGTCTACCCATTCGCGGTCCATTATCTCCATCAGACCCTGAATCTGAGGCATGTAATAGAATGGCATCGAAGACCAAGGCAAACCCAACTCGGGCTTCCCATTGTTATAGGGACATTTGACTTCTAAGATGCCACCATCACGGAAGCATCCGAGGAGACCATCGGGGGAGGCACCCAGCCAGTCGAACCTTTCCTTGGAATGGACAGCGAAGCCCAGAAGGCTCACGTCCTGACCAGTGATGCCCTTGTACCGCTCGATTGCAACGGCCTCGTTGGTCATACCCCATTCCATCGCGTTGTTCATGCGGGATGCTTGGGATTGTGGATCCTGTGGGAACACCTTCTCCTGCCAAAGTTCAGCACGCCGGGTGCGCTTCCAAATGCCCAACGCAGTGCTGAACGAGCTCGTGGTTAGCCTGTCCCTGCGCAAGGCAAACCACTCTTTGGAGCGTTGTGGGGTATCTGACTGGGAGAGCTGCGCAGACAAGATCCATGAGGATGGACTGATGATGATGGGAGGAGAACCAGCTATGGTCGATGAACCACATGATGATGAGAAGCGTTTCAGGGGATGACTAACGTGTCTCCTTGTCATGGAGAGGGATACTGCTGCACTGTGGGGAAGAGCGCAAATTCTAGACATACAGCAAGCATTGCTCATTGCTGGTTGATATCGAATCCTGAAAGATCCTGGAAGTGAAAGAAAAAAAGATCAGTGTCTGACCCATAACCTTGTGAAAAAGAATCAAATAATGGTTCTAGCAACATAAATTTACATTAACCACACATATCATTTTCCACATTATTGAGATAAACAAGAACAGGATTAAGGCTTCAAGCAGAAAAACTTCCACTCGAGCAGAAGTGCTCACGGAAGCTAGGCTTTCATCTCCTTCCAATATCCATTTGTTTAGAGTTTAGACATCATTATTAAAGGGCATGACCAGAGAACAACAGATGCAATCATGCAAATCAAAAGTTTTTATCATAATTTTCCTCTTCAAATTCAAGTTTTCTGTTAGTCACAAAGCGAAAAAGGCATCCTACACTGAAAACTACCAACAGGAAGAATACTCGCCCGAACTTCAACTACAGTATTTCACAATTCTCATAAGCTAGGATTGATATCCACTCATGGCCAGCCATCCACCACGCTAATGTTGGGCATATACAACATCCTAACCTTTGTTTTGGATTTGAAGTTTGGGAAAGACATTTGGAGCTATTTTGGAGCTAAACCGATGTGTTTAACGCTATTTTGAGTATAGATGAACCATATAAGTAAAACGACACATAAAAGATGATTCGAGGCTTTCCGTATCCAGTGCAATTCTTACAAGTTACATCTTTCAATAATGTCATATGTCCTCCCTCCCACAACAAGAAGAGCATAACAAAACTTCAACAGGACAATTTTGGCAAACTAAACAAATTCCCATGAAAAGACAAATTGCAGCTCAATAAGAACGATCAAACCGAATATCGGCCTAGCAATTATACATCCAATGGTTGCAGAAATGACATTTCCACTAAATTAACACATGAAGAAATACCAATGACATCTAAGCATGGAGTACTAAAATTTTATAACAACATCGAGTGCCAATTCAGACACTAATGCATGTAGAGGTAACTACAAAAGAGCCCTAAACTCTCATCTACTAAATAAGTTACAAAAACTCGTAATTTTGAGCTTTCAACGACATCAAGGAGCCTAAACAAGGTTAACAAAAACCACTAATGCCCACCACATTGAATTCAACAAAAGAGGAGCCTAAACACAACTAGGAAATCTCGAATCGATGAATGCCACGATTAATAGCATTGAAAAATCACAAACACAGAAACACCGAATCACAACAACAAAATCAAGAGCCACAATAACAAGAGAACGAACCACCCGTCTCAGACAAGGTGTTCGACGAAATGCCCGAGAGACGAAACTCAGAAAGCCCAACAACAAACGGCAACCCACCACGAATTAGCCAAATGGGTCCAAGATTCATCAACCAAGAGGACCCTTTCAGCTGCTCTTAGACCATACCCATTTTCCCCTCTCGTCAGGCGAAATTCTTAGAGCCCGGAGCTAGCGGCGCCGCAGTGGTGTTGTCGGGGAATTGGGTGGTGGAGAGAATGGTGCGTTAATCGATGCGAGGAGGATTTTGCGTGTTCAGGTGGTGGATGCGTGCAGTGGAGAAGACGAAGGCGATGGCGTCTCTGTGCGAGAGGTAGATTGTCGGAGACGATGTGGGCTGAGATGGGGAACTGGGGAAATGTTCGGCTGGGCTGGGTTGGGATGAGATGGATTGGGCCTGAAGTGGACTTATCAATGAGGCCCAAGAAAACATTTCATGATTTCTTTTTGGGGATTGGGCTGAGACCGAGGCAGGCATGGTGAAACACAACTTCAAAAGGCAGAGGATAGTTGAGTAGAACTTTTGCTTGCTACACGGGATGTTGCAGCAATGTGCTCATCCATTTCGACATTTTTAATTTGCCCAAGACATCACGTAAACTTTGATTAACCGTCAGTAAATGATCTAGTAAACCATTATAGATTTTGGAGAGATAAGAGCCAAGTAATGGGCTTGCTATTTGAGTAGTTAAAGCTATAATATAACATCAAGATCACAAATTTTCATTCTAATTACAACAACTCCAATGACAATAGTTAAAGCAAGTCTAATGAGATGTGCAAATAAGATATTATTGCTAAAAAATAGCAATGGTGTTAGAAATATAACTTCAATGGACTCACTTTCATTAGGCAAATGTGAGTTTTTGCTATAATGATTGTCATATTTAGGCATCAAAAATGTCAATGCCATTTTTTGCCTGCACACCAATTTTGTGGTAAATCCAAACAAAAGAAAAAGATAAATCCAAAGAAAAAAAATATGTCACTTTATACACCATTCATTAATTAACATTGTCCAAATATAAAACACTATCACTCGAGCAATATTGATAAATTCATTTTTAAAATTTGATCATGTCTATATAAAAAAATAACACGATGTATTGGACTTGTTCTTATTTTGATAATGCTATTTTTATATTTTGAGTATGAATAGTGGCAATGACACTCCAAGGATGAAAATGCTTAATTTTGACAATGATGCTTGATGAAGGGTGAGGAAAGAACCAAGTGTCATTTTTGTTATCTTTTATATATTGTAACAATATTTATATACAAGTTGAAGTGTTGTTATGATATAACTTTGTCAAATTTAAGATCAAATATGACAATCAATATGATAAAAGCTATAATTTAACATAAAAAAACTACATCATTGAAGCAAATAAATTTGGGCTCATTCCTATATTTGAGAATAGCAATCCGTATAACAAGTGCATTGCGGATGCTTTTATAATTTGGCTATACAAATATCCAATGTATTTTATGTCACGTCACAATCCCATAAAAAGAGGAGAGGAGAAAAACAATTATTAGTTGAAATAGTTGTGAAAAGATTAGGATAAAAAAATGGCATTTACCGCTAAAGATGCATAGATAAATTTAAGTATTTTTACAAATAGGTGAATCATGACTATGACTGCAAATATATGATACAGTATTAGACTTGCTTTAACAGGCTAAACGAATAGCGCATGTACGTAGTTTAATTATTTTATTTTCAGAGGGATATAGTTTTACAGATTATTGATCATAATTCATGTGTAGTTGACTATTGATAAAAAGTTTCTGGTAGTAGTAGAATAGTGCACTTGGCGTGTGACACAATGCCGTACTCTTGGAGCGGATAAGATCGATCGGCACCAACCAAAGGATAAGATCCAAGTATGATACCAAATGCACCTTTCAGGAAAGTGATGCATGATTGGAAACTTCTTGTCCCCCAAATTGATTGAGGTTCATGTTTACGGTACTCTTCTTTCGATAAGCTTTTTTGTCATGGGCTTAATGCATTTATGATTACGCTTGTGTATACTACAAGAAAATTCATGTTTAGTGACAATTTATTTTGTCACCTAATACAACTTTCTGGTCAATAGAGACGATTTGTGACCCCAAAAAAAAATTATCACACGATATACAGATCAAAAAGTGTTTATTAAAAAAAGATTTTATTTTTTATGAAGGATGAAATAGTTAAACATATAAAAAAACAAAAAAATCAAAAAATACACACGAAATCAAAACTACAAAAACATACAAAGCCCAAAACTCTCCATCCATCATTACTCCTCCGCGGCCGATCACCATCATCTCTGATCAACTCCGCCGCCCAACATCACCATCCCTGACCATCACCACCATCTCCATTTGATAGTGGGAATTTGGTCGTTACTTCTCTTCTTCTCCATCCATTATCATCACCACCACTCCTTCGCGGTTGATCACCACGCCGCTGACCATTACCATCTCTGACCATCACCACCACCTCCACTTAATAGTGAGAATTTGATCGTTGCTCGAAAGGTGTTCGACGAAATGGTTGAGAGAGAGAATTATTGTTCGACAGATTTCTAATAAGAGATCTCTAACTCTGATCCCTTACCGTGTTGCCATTAATGATATATTGTTCAGCGAGCACAAAATGAACAACTTCCCGATCAAAAAATAAGACCAACCCAAATCTGCGAGATCGATCCGTGACGATCATTGAGACCAGTGCTCGTGATGGCACCGTCATTAATTTTGATTGATTTGATTCCATGTTTGTATCAAAATAAAGATAATTACTGGTTTAATTGAAACATACAATTTGTTCAAATATTCTATTTCGACATGAATAAAAAACAAAAAAACAAAATTTGATTAAAAACATCCAAAAATTAACAACATGAATCGCAATATTAATACGAAAAATAAAACGATACTCAATAATAAGAAAATTTTGATGTGGTATTTTATCGAACACCTTATGTGTATAACTTCTCATATCAATTGCTCTGAAAATTCTTCTCACTGTCATCAATTTTCCACATAAACATATATGAGATCTAGAAAAACAATTAATCAATCCATCTCAACTCCACCAATGCTTCAATATTGTACCCAAATTCACTCAATATTGATCATCATTGTTCCTCCCGCCATTCCCCGACCAGGAACCGGACACGCCTGACCTCCACGACGACAACGATGACAACAAATTCAAGATGGTGGTGGAGAATGGACAGAGGAGGAGAGGAGTATGTTTTCCTAATGCTAAATCCATGTGTATTTTTTTTAATTATTGTTGAAAATTTATATACGTTAAGTTCATTTATTGAAACAATTTTGTGTCAATGTAATGTTTTGTGACAAAATAAGTGTCACTTTGATTGTCACTAAATATTTGTTCATCACAAATAACACAAAGTTTAACTGGGTAAAAGATTTTTAAATAATAAAAAGTCTTATCTGTTATTTCCTTCGTCTCATAAATTTTATAACATGTATTTTTTTTGTGTTATTCTATATGTATTAATGTAAATCTCGTTTTCAGATCAAATTTCGTCTGATCGTTCCATAACGTGTATTAAGTTGAAGTACGTAACTTATTTAACCATTGATGTTTCACGATAAATTTATAAAAAATTATGTTTGATCGTCCGTTGTATGCGTGTCAAACTTTACATTGACATGCGTACAAAGTCAATACGTTTTAAAATTTATGGGACGAAGAGGGTAACTAATTATTCCACTATAATTTCGGTGATATTCACGTAATGGTTTTTTTTTTTTTTTTTTTGGGCTTCAGATATTTCTCCTTTGAACATTTTGTGAAAATTATACCGGGTTTTTTTTATAAAAAAGTTTAATCAGTTTTACATTCTAGTCAAACATAATATTCCACATTTGGTGACAAATAAGTGTCCTTGTCAAATGAGAATCCATCTATTTGCAGCAAAATATCATTCATTTGAGAATCATTTATATATTTAGATTTTTATATAAATAAAATTATCATATATAATAAGAAAAAATATTCTAAGTAATTTCAAAATAAAAATCTTTAATATCAAAGAAGATCGCTGGACGCCTAAAATTATCAAATATAATAAAAAAAACATCCGACATAATTTTAAAATAAAAATCTTTAATATCAGAGAAAAAACAGGACGCCTTCAAGTAGGGTGAAGGCACAGGGCGCATTTAGCCACCCCCACTCATCCCATTCTTCACCAGCCTATCTTCTCAGCCACATCATTCCCCTTCGGACTGGACGCTTGCCTGTGATACTGTGATTCCAACTACAAAAATCAAATGAATTGAAGATTCCAAGTTGGATATGGTCAGTCCGCACTAGCAAAGCAATGAATTATCGGGAGTCCATCAAGACGTATAACCACACTTAATCCGTCGTATGTTTTGGTTTTGAACTTTGGTCAAATCTTGCACTTGTAAAATTCAATATCCAAAAAACAGAGCAAATGAAACTGCGGTCACATACAGTACTTGCATCCTCTGCAAGTTGAAACTCGAACAAGTGAACAACAGATGGAACTATCAAAGCCAAGCAAATCTTGAAGCAACAGCAAATCCCCCAGCTGCATTCGAGCTAACGATGCTACACAGGTTTCAATCAGAGGTTCGACGAGGCGAAGATAGATGCTCCTCCGATTCCGTGCCGTTCTGGATCCAACGCCCTTACTCTGAGCCGCCGGCGAAGAAACCGATCTCCGATCACCGCCCTTACTCTGGTGTGGTGATGTGCGATGTTGAAGAGCATAATCGAGAGGCGAGTACGTTGTGAATGGAGATGCGATTCGAATCGAGTGTAATCGTTCGTCTGTTTGCTCTCTTTTGTCTCTGTTTTTCGCCGCTGATTTTTGCTGCCATTGCCACTTTCGCTTGCCTGGAGCAGGAAGGCGCCCTGCGTCTGTGTTTTTTCCGGGAATGACAGACCGTGATCTATTTTAATAATTAATTTATTTATAAATTTAATTTGATAATTTTATTTATAAAAGAATTTCTAATGTATTTATCGTTAACAGTCACCTTCGGTGACGACTTCTTGTCCTCCAAATGGATTGAGGTTCATGTTTACGGTGCTCTTCTTTCGATAAGCTTTTTTGTCATGGGCTTAATGCATTTATGATTACGCTTGTGTATACTACAAGAAAATTCATGTTTAGTGACAATTTATTTTGTCACCTAATACAACTTTCTGGTCAATAGAGACGATTTGTGACCAAAAAAAATTTATCACACGATATACAGATCAAAATGTGTTTATTAAAAAGAGATTTTATTTTTTTATGAAGAATGAATTAATTAAACATATAAAAAAATATAAAAAAAATCAAAAAATACACACAAATTCAAAACTTCAAAAACATACAAAATTCAAAACTCTCCATCCATCATCATCACTCCTCCCCGGTCGATCACCATCGTCTCTGATCAACTCCGTCGCTGACCATCATCATCCTTGACCATCTCCACTTGATAGTGGGAATTTGGTCGTTACTCCTCTTCTTCTTCTTCTCCATCCACCACCATTATCACCATTCCTTTGCGGTCGATCACAATCCATCGTTGACCATCACCATTTCTGACCATCACCACCACCTCCACTTGATAGTGGGAATTTGATCGTTGCTCGGAAGGTGTTCGACGAAATGATTGAGAGAGAGATTGTTGTTCGACAGAGTTCTGATGAGAGATCCCTAACTCTGATCCCTTACCGTGTGGTCATTAATGATATATTGTTCAACGAGCACAGAATGAACAACTCCTCGATCAGAAAACAAGACCAACCCAAATCTGCGAGGTCGATCCGTGACGATCATTGAGACCAGTGCTCGTGATGGCACCGTCATCAACTTTGATTGATTTGATTCCATGTTTGTATCAAAATAAAGATAAATATTGGATTAATTGAAACATATAATTTGTTTAGATGTTCTGTTTCGACATGAATAAAAAACAAAAAACAAAATTTGATTAAAAATATAAAAAAAAAATAACAACATGAATCGCAATATTAACACGAATCTTTGGTAAATAAAACGATGCTCAATAATATGAAAATTTTTGATGTGATATTTTATCGAACACCTTATGTGCATTCCTTCTCATACCAATTGCTCTGAAAATTCTTCTCATTATCATCAATTTTCCACATAAACATACATGAGATCTAGAAAAATAATTAGTCAATCAATCTCAACTCCACCAATGCTTCAACATTGTATCCAAATTCACTCAATGTTGATTATCATTGTTCCTAAAGCCATTCCCCGACTAGGAACCGGACACGTCCGGCCTCCACGACAACAACGATGACAACAAATTCAAGGTGGTGGCGGAGAATGGACAGAGGAGAAGAGGAGTATGTTTTTCTAATGCTAAATCAGTGTGTATTTTATTATTATTATTATTGAAAAATTGTATATGTTAAGATCATTAATTGAAACAATTTTGTGTCAATTGTAATGTTTTGTGATAAAATAAGTGTCACTTTGATTGTCACTAAATATTTGTTCATCACAAATAACACAAAGTTTAACTGGGTAAAAGTTATTGAAATAATAAAAAGTCTTATCTGTTATTCCCTTCGTCCCATAAACTTTATAATATGTATTTTTCTTTGTGTTATTCTATATATATGAATGTAAGTCTCGTTTTTAGATCAAATTTCATCTGATCGTCCCGCAATGTGTATTAGGTTGAAGTACGTAACTTATTTAACCATTAATGTTTCACGATAAATTTATAAAAAATTACGTTTGATCGTCGTTATATGCGTGTCAAACTTTACATTGACATACGTATAAAATCAAAACGTTTCAAAATTTATGGGACGAAGAGGGTAACTAATTACTCCATTATAATTTCGGTGATATTTGCGTAGATTTAGTGGTTTTTTTTTTTTTTGGCTTAGATATTTCTCCTTTGAACATTTTGTGAAAATTATACCGGTTTTTTTAATATAAAAAAGTTTAATCAGTTTTACATTCTAGTCAAACATAATATTCCACATTTCGTGACAAATAAGTGTCCTTGTCAAACGAGAATCCATCTATTTGTCGCAAAATATCATTCATTTGACGACGAATAAGTGTCTTTGTCGTTAACAGTCACCATCGGTGACGCACAAAATTTTCATCACAAAACTGTATATCTTTGGTGACGATATCTATCCTCGTCATCAATATTTTGTCGCTAAATCATTCCTTTTTGAAGTGCATATAGAGCAAGTGGAAGACTTTTGTGTTTGCTGACTTTATTTGTGCCTATATAATAGGAAGTGTACAGAGCGTTAGCAATGCATCGGAGGATCGAGAGCAGTTTTTCGTGAGCTAAACACATTAAGAGTATATTAAAGAGGTTTGTTATATGAGACATATGTCTCTATCTTTTATGATGGTGTTCTTGATATTGGGGTGTTGCTTATTTGTATTGTGCATGTGATTGGTGGATTTTTATGATCATTCGTGATTTTTTTTCAAGGATTTCAACGTAAATCTCTATCTCTTTTATTTGCGTTATTTATATTTCGTTCTTTGATGTTATACTATTATCGTTCTAATTAATCCGTTAATATAAGTAACGATATTTTATTAATAACAATAAAATCGATAGACCTTCGGTCATAACACTTAGTCACATCAAAAGTTAGTATTTTTTCTGTCCTATAATGTTTGTAACAACACACATTTTGAAATGTTTCGTTTTAATTCTTAATTGTGTCAGAGAATTATTATATTAGTTTAGTATTAAAGTTTATAATTTAATTTAATATTAATATTTTATAATGATTTTATAAGAAATGTTATTTGATGGTTTTAAATTAAATTTTAAAATATTCATCTTTGTAAAAATTATGAGATGAAGAAAATATTAAATAAATATGGGCGTGACATATTTTTCCATATCTAGTTGTACTATCAAACAAAAAGGATGCTCTCCTCTGCCTTACATGTATGTAAAAGGAAGCACTATCCAATGGATAAGAATGATCAAATATTTTCCCAAACATACGACCCATCACATGAATGAACCAAAATGTACTAGGTTATCGACTTATGGGTCATTCGATTTCAACCACGTGCCACCAGAACCAAGAATAAACATGATATAATCTTATGTATATTTTTGCTTAGTATATCATGGATACAATCTTATCCCTATAATATTAAAAAAAATAGTACATAATCCTTTTTAATTTTCGATGTTTACATATAATCTCTTAATTTTGAAAATATACATATATCCAGAGTTTTCTACAAAAATAATTAGAATATACTTTCAGAGAATGATGTGTTAAAAATTAAGATTTTTTTCAAAATTTAAAAAATTAAATAATTATTTTTATAGTTCAGATAATAAAATACTGATGGTTAAGAAATTAAATGCTATTTTTTCGTAATATTATTCATAACCTCATGATCATATCCTTTGATTCCTATCCTCGCTTTGTCACTTCGGTCTCTTTATATAGTTGATCGACTTCGGCATGTGATATTCTAACCCAAACTTGTCAAGTAAAGAATCCAAAATAGAAAGTCTCAAACGCAGCCCGCATTTATCCAACATGTTTACAATATGAAGACACGCATGAACACATTATATTAGTAGTAACAACACAGGTAGGTAAACAGTAGCCTTGAAATTACACACTAGCTACTTCAGAGAATCAAACGTATCAAAAAGGAGACTCAAAGATCTGAGTTTCCTAATTTACACAAGATAAATTTGGACATTCAAAAAAATCCGATCAATAAAATTAGGGCTTTGAATGTTATCCATGAACAAGGAAAATTAGGGCTCATAAGTCGATTTCTATACTTTCTTACTATATTTTCTCTATATTCATTAGACCCATTAACGATTGTCCCAAACCCTCCATGTGGTTATTCATGTCTCTTCCCATTACCAGTTTTGATTTTGCCCAGCGTTTTTCTTCACAAAAAAAACTGCCTTTTTTGATCGACCCAATTCAATATGAGGTATGATCGTGTTCTGCATTGATTCAGTTTCATCTGTTTACAATACTATTGTTTTCATCGTATAATTTTTTCTGGGTTTGTGTAAGATTGGCGAAAAAGACATTGATTTGTGTAGTTTCACAGTGTTGAGAGTCTCAACAAGCAGGTTGCAAACTTGAGTTTTTGATGGGTTTTTCAATGGAGGTTGCCTTGGTGGTGGGCAATGTGGGGTTCAGTGTAGTGTTTTTGACATGGGTTTTGATGGATATGTTTAAGCATTGGAGATATGAGAGGGATAATGGGTTGGAAGATCGGTTTTCGAGTAAGAACTCGTCGATTTCAAGACGTATTGTTATGTTCTTGTGCGCTATGATCACTGTTTTATACGTGGGGTTTGGGATTTATGAGAGTTGGAATCATGGGATGGTTGTCGCTGGCGTATCAGTTTTACGTTGCGTTCCATGGATTCTAGCGACTGGAGTTGCTTTCTATGTAGATGGCGAAGCGAAGAAGTGGCCTTTGGTTCTTGTTCTCTGGTGGGTATACTCTACATTGTTGTGTATACTTCTGGTATGTGTTTACTTGGTTGCACGTTTTGCCTCAATATCGGTTGAGGTTGGTCTCCCTAGAGCAAAGTTCGTGGATATTTTGGCATGTCCGTTGTCCATTCTGCTGTGTTTCGCTGCCTTGGGTCAGTTTAGGAAGAGAAAGCGCCATGAACTTGAGGATCCCTTGCTTGAAACAGAGAAAGAAAACATTCGCGGTGCTTCCCATGGTTTTGATAATGCTGGTGTTTGGAGCCAACTTATGTTGTCGTGGCTTAACCCGCTTTTTAAAGCGGGTAAAGCTCACAAACTTGAAATATCTGATGTGCCATCAGTTCCTCGATCTGAGGCAGCAGAAAGTGCTTCGTTCTCGCTCGAGGAATCACTTCTAGAGCAAAAAAGCAATGATATTGCTTTGTCGAAGGCAATTTTCTTATTTGTGTGGAAATCATTGGCTGTGAACGCCATCTTCGCAGGTATGGATTCTTCGTTCTCTTTTCGCTTCTCAAGAAAAGATACAAGGGTTCAGTATTTTCATGAAGTTAATATGATTTCTTCTAGGCACCAATACCATTGCCTCATACATGGGACCATTATTGATCACCCGTTTCGTGGATTATTTATTGACGAAGGATGAAGACACTGGTTACCAAGATGGAATCACTATTGCTGTCATGTTCTTCTTCGCAAAGTCTGTTGAATCACTTTCTCAGAGGCAATGGAACTTTGGTGCTAATCGTATCGGGGTTCGTATAAGGGCTGCTCTTATTGCATTGGTATACAAGAAGTCTTTGTCAGCCAAGTTTGCTGGACCAGGACAAGGGAAAGTAATCAACTTTGTAAACGTGGATGCTGAAAGGATTGGAGATTTCTGCTCTTATGTTCATGGAATTTGGTTGCTACCTGTTCAGGTTCTCCTTGCATTCATCATCCTATATATGAACCTTGGAGCAGCGCCCTCAAGTGCTGCTATCTTCACCACTTTCTTGGTAATGGTGTCCAACACCCCTCTCGCAAGCAGACAACAGAGGCTGCATTCGGAGATTATGGAGGCGAAGGATGTGAGAATCAAAGCTACTTCAGAGACCTTGAAGAACATGAGAGTCCTCAAGTTGCATTCCTGGGATTCAACTTTCTTGAAGAAGGTTCTCAATCTAAGGGAGGTTGAGACATCCTGGTTGAGCAAATATCTTTATACATGTTCGGCCATTGCGTTTTTATTTTGGGCTTCACCGACTTTGGTCTCAGTTGTCACTTTTGGTGTTTGCATTTTGGTGAAAACACCATTGACTTCTGGCACTGTTCTCTCGGCTCTAGCAACTTTCAGAATCCTACAAGAGCCTATATATAACCTCCCAGAGCTCATTTCCATGATATCACAGACAAAAGTATCGCTTGATCGCCTTGATCAATATATCGGAGATGAGGATCAAGAGAAGCAGGCTCCTCGTAAAAAACAAGGAGCAGCGAGCGTGGTGGTTGACATAAAAACAGCGGAGTATGCTTGGGAAGGGGACAATACAAGTTTAAACAAACCAACGATTAGTATATCGACGGAGATTCAAATTAAAAAGGGTGACAAGGTGGCGATCTGTGGGTCAGTTGGGTCAGGAAAGTCGAGCTTGCTTTGTAGCATACTTGGTGAAATTCCGAGGATTTCAGGGATGGAAGCTGAGGTTCTAGGAACCAAAGCCTATGTTCCCCAGAGTCCTTGGATACAAACTGGTACAGTTAGAGATAACATCTTGTTTGGTCATAAAATGAGATTCAACTTCTATAAGGAGGTCATAGCAGGATGCGCGCTGAACAAAGATATTGACGTGTGGGCTGATGGAGATCAATCTGTTGTCGGCGAGAGAGGGATCAATCTGAGTGGAGGACAGAAGCAGAGGATTCAACTGGCAAGGGCAATCTACAGTGATGCTGATGTCTATTTCCTTGATGATCCCTTCAGTGCCGTGGATGCGCACACTGGTGCCCATATGTTCAAGGTAAGCCATGATCCTCATTTGATACTTGATGAGTCTCGAATTGTTCAGCATTTACATAGATTAACATGATGTTTTTGCAGAAATGCCTGATGCAGCTTTTATCGAAGAAGACCGTGATATATGTTACGCATCAGTTGGAATTCTTGGATGCTGCGGATCTTATTCTGGTATAAGACCTTATCATAAGCTTCTTCGGTATATTGTTTTACGATTTAGTAGATGAATATTATTAGATCAGTTCTGATTCACTGGTCTCCTCTTAAGTGTTCTCGTGATGATTACATCTGGAGTCTTTTAATCTGGTGCTGTTTTTGTATACTACCAGCTGTTTTCATGCATACTTATGATCTTATTTGCAGGTCATGAAAGATGGGAAGATTGTTCAAATGGGAAAATACGAGGACTTGATCAACGACTTGGAGAATGAGCTGGCTAGGCAGATGGCTGCTCATAGCAAAACATTTAACCAAGTGAACTCACACCAAGAGCTTGACTGCACGGTGCAAGGATCACACGCCGATTATCAAGCTGAAGGAACTGAAGAGAGCGCAGGATCTTCCATCTCCCATTACATACTTTCGGACAAAACTCATGAGGAGGAAGCCGAAACTGGTAGAGTTAATTGGCGTGTTTACTCGACCTTCATCACAGCTGCATATGGTGGAGCATTAGTTCCTGTCATCCTCCTTTGTCAGATTCTGTATCAAGGATTACAGATGGGGAGCACTTACTGGCTAGCTTGGGCGACAGAGGAAGCAGGCAGAGTGAGCAGAGGTCAATTGCTTGGGATCTTCGTTTTGCTGTCGGGTGGTGGCTCAATTTTTATCCTGGGAAGGACAGTCTTTTTGTCTACTATAGCCATTCGAACTGCGCATCAGCTCTTTCTGAATATGATACGAGGTGTCTTCCGAGCGCCCATTTCATTTTTCGACTCTACTCCATCTAGTAGGATACTCAACCGGGTAAATATGCTACTCCCTATAGGGATGATTTTTTTTCACCCGTCCTGGGGCTTCCTGTATTTTTGTTAAACCTCCTATTTCTTCTGCCTATCATTGGTCTCACCTAGCAGTTTTCGACGGACCAAAGCGTTGTAGACATGGACATCCCCTACAGAGTGGCGGGATTAGCATTTGCTCTCATTCAGCTAGTTAGTGTAATAATACTCATGTGCCAGGTTGGTTGGCAAGTCTTCTTTCTCTTTGCCGCAATAGTTGGCATCACCATCTGGTACCAGGCAAGTAATCTGTAACCTTGTAAAATCTGATCCTCTGAATAGTTTAGGCAAGTTTCTCCTGTAGTTGTGTTCGCTGAAACTTGCCTAAATCTGGTTGCAGGCTTATTATATAGCTACTGCGAGAGAACTAGCCAGGATGGTTGGGATCCGGAAAGCTCCTGTCTTGCACCACTTCTCTGAGACCATAAATGGTGCGTCAACAATCCGTTGCTTTAACCAAGAACAGCGGTTTTTCATGAGAATCCTGAGCTTGGTCGATGATTATTCTAAAATTGTATTCCACAATTCGGCTGCAATGGAGTGGCTTTCTGTTAGAATTAACTTCCTTTTCAACCTGGTTTTCTTCGTTGTTCTGGGAATCTTGGTGACATTGCCAAGGTCTGCCATTGACCCAAGTAAGAATCTTGTCCCTTACGACTAACATTACCACTTATGTTCATATTATATCTTCAAGGACTGAATACATGCATACTCAACCCAATACCACAAGGCGCGGTCTTGGGGACTTGGTTGGAGAATTTTATACGCAGTTTCTTCAAGTGTATCGAGACATTATTTCCATCAAGACTCGACGATAAATGATCATTGAAGTTCTTTTTTTTTTTTCAGGCATGGCAGGGCTTGCTGCTACATACGGCTTGCATATGAATGTTCTGCAGGCTTGGGTTATATGGAACTTCTGTAATGTAGAGAACAAGATAATATCTGTAGAAAGAATCCTTCAACTCATTCGCACACCAAGCGAGGCTCCTTTGTTTGTTGAAGATCACAGACCGGAACCAAAATGGCCAACTGAAGGAAACATTGAGTTCAAGAATCTCCATGTCCGATATTCCCCTGATCTTCCTATGATCCTCAAAGGGATAACATGTACCATACCTGGTGGGAAGAAAATTGGTGTTGTTGGGAGAACCGGTAGCGGGAAGTCAACATTGATACAAGCCCTTTTCCGAGTGGTCGAGCCTTCTGGAGGGCAAATAATCGTCGATGGAATCAATATTTGTACTATAGGCTTACAGGATCTTAGAAGCAGGTTGAATATTATTCCTCAGGACCCAACTCTCTTCCAGGGTACAGTAAGAACCAACTTGGATCCTCTCCAGGAGCATTCTGATCCTGAAATTTGGGAGGTACACTTCGATAAAATCTTGAGTCTCATGTGAAGAAGTAAGTCGAAAAATAAGCTTGTAAAAATTGATTTAATTGCCATTTTGGTGGTGGCCAAGTTGGTTTGAACGTTCAACCATCATATGAGTTTTCTGGCCTAGTCTATATAAAAAGAAACTTGATCAGTCTGCGTAAGGATAGTAAACGCGAGTTCCTATTCTGTAGGATAAAGGACTGGATGCCGGCATGTTATACTCCGACTAGCTTCTACCATTTAGAAGTTCTGATTTCTATTTGATGCTGTATGCAGGTTTTGCGAAAATGCAGTTTGGCTGAGACTGTGAGACAGGATGGAAGACTTTTAGAAGCACCAGGTATGTCAATCTTCGTGCCAGTAAACTCATTGTGGTTGATATATGCAAAATCCCTATTTTCTGAAACTTATGGTATTTGCAGTTGCCGAAAGTGGAGAAAACTGGAGTGTTGGACAAAGGCAGCTGGTTTGTTTAGCTAGGGTGTTGCTTCAGAAAAGGAGGATCCTGGTGCTTGATGAAGCCACAGCTTCTGTCGACACAGCAACGGACAACATCATTCAAAAGAAGATAAGGGAGGAGACGAGGCAGTGCACTGTCATAACCGTGGCACACCGGATAGCCACGGTCATTGACAACGACCTCGTCCTGGTACTTCATGAAGGTAAATCCAAAGGGGAATAGTTTCATAATGCCAAATCTTGGTTTCTCGTAAGAAGTGGCATAACAGAAGATCATAGTATGCAAACTAACCTGTTGCACAATTAGTAGTGATTCATGTATTGCCTCCATTAAGTCAATGGGTTTGATCGATGCAGGCAAAAACATTGAGTTTGATTCCCCTGGCGAGTTACTGAAGAACAACCAATCTGCATTTTCAAAGTTGGTGGTGGAATATATGAAAAGATCACCTAAGACTAGCCATCACACGACACAGGTACAGGATTAACGTAGTAGAAGAGTTGAGAAGGGCACATGGGCAGCAATGTAGCTCTGATTTTGTGTAGCAAGACCGCTACCACGACATGTATGCAGGGGAATAGCAGCAGTTTTGAGTTGCCATGGCCACAACTAACATTAAGGCATTGACAACGAGAGCGGGACGCTTAGTTGACAGACAACAGACAGACACGCGACTGAATGTTCTAGCAACCAAGTTTATAGTTCCTTGGATCAATAGCTATAACATAGGTATTCCTTGTACGTCATTTTTGCTTCAGCACTAGGGGATAGATCTGGTATGTAATACAAAGTTCTCAACTGTTGTTATTACAAGGAATGAAGTTGAATGCAATGAAATTCCTTTTCAGACTCGTGAACTTCTCTAATGGCTACAACTCTCTTTCAGATATATAGTGTTGTACGTTTCGGTTGCCAGCTTTCAACTTGAACTTTAGGGCCGACGAACTTCATGTTGATTATTTAACCAATATTCACAAGAAATTGAACATCTTTCGTGCTTGTATGTAATATTTTCTGTTCCATTCAAATTGTTAACATTTTTCTTTTGAGGATGACTTATTCAAATTATATTATTTTCATATTTCATAATTTTATTCACAAAAAAATATTAAATTATCATATTTTATATCATATCAATATCATCATTTTTTTTTCTTTTCCTCCTTTTTTTTATCTCATACATAAAGTTGTTATTCCTTTAAACACTGGTATCAAAATCTCTTAACAAATTCTCTATTTTACATTCTCAAATTCATTTTTTTTATTTTTTATAAAATCTCTATTTATCATTTATTACATCACAATTCTTATTTTAATCTCTATATTTTTATAATAATAATATTTTAATCCAACATGGAGCAACTTTTTTCACTTCATGTTGGTGTGCGGTGCTCTCTTTGTTGGGGATTGCTGCGATGCAATGCAACTTGTCAAAAAATAATTTTTAATTAGCTAGAGTTTGTTATAATGAGTCAGTAATTTTATAAATGAACTGTTTATTATTATACACATTAAATAATGGATGTATATTTTGTTTGAGGCTTAATTTTCATATAATTTTTTTCTTAATTATTTAAATTATTTATTTAATCTATTTTATATAATTTAATATAAATGTTTTTATTAATTCAACGTAAAGATGTGTAGGATTAAATTGTTATAAAAGGGAGTGAATAGTCTCCTAAAAACTTAGGGAAAAGAAAAGTATAAATAACAGTGTCTGGAAAACAAATTAGGGATAATCGTTTTGTTGAAGCCTGAAAATACCCATCAAGCTCCTCTTCGTTATTCTCTTTTACCGCTGTAAGTGTTGGCTGTAATTTCGTTCTTTGATCTCTGAGCTTGCTCTGCAATCATCTGATCTCATAGGTATCGCAACTATACTTTTGATCCATTTGTAATATCAATCAGAAAACTCATTCGCTTAACCAAAAAAGGAATCTTTACCATACCCATTGCCAAATTCTCCAAATGGGTAGTGCTCAATTTTTGTTACGAAGCATTGTTTGGGATCCTTATGTGGTGGTGGATTCTATACTTGGAAGCAAAACTGTGATGGTTGGTATGTGTTTTTCTCGCAATGGACCTGTTTTAGATTGTCAAGGAGTGAATTTGTTTAATGGGATTGTTTCGCGATGGCAATTGGAGTATTATTGGGGGTTTGGTGTTATGCATATGATTTGTTTGATGAAATGCCAATGCCGCGTCAAGCGGTTGAATTTTGTCTGAGCTCGTGTCATGATCTGCTCTATTGATATATTAATTGCTTCGCTTGTTTGTTATCTGAATGCTGTTAGGGAAATAAGGTCTGGACTTGTAGTTTCGGTTCCGTGGGACATGAATGATCTTCCGTCTTGACGCTTATGTGGAATCATTCCTTGATAACTCAGTGGAGGAGCTACTTCAACCGACGAGTATTGATACCTTCTGTTGCATCGCTTGACAAGTTAGATGGAGCTCCAAGAAGGCTATGCTGCACAACATCTGCAGCATGTTTTCCTTCTACGACAGAAACATCCAACTTGTTGGCGGCAAGGAGATGGACTGAACCTCACTGTCCTATCTCTCTCTCTGCGACACAATCTGAGATGAATTTTCTCATCACTAAATGTCTTACAGGGAGTAGCGTAGACGACATTTTCAAGTCCCTGATGTGTGATGAAGCTTGTGCTCAGATCTCTATGAGTCACTGCCTGGTTGATCGGTTGCTCCGACGTTTTAAAGATGATTGGAAACCGGCATTGGGTTTTTTCAGATGGGCAATGACATTTCCTGGATTCCGGCACACACATGAAGCCTATGATGTAATGGTGGACATACTAGGGAAGGCAAGGAAATTCGGTAAGATGAGGGAACTGATGGATGAAATGCGTCAGTCAAATCTTGTCACGCTCAAAACTGTGGCTAAGATGCTGAGGAGATATTCTGGTGCAGAGCAATGGGAGGAAGCTGTTAGGACGTTTGACGAGTTGGGAGATTATGGTTTGCAGAAGAACACCGAATCCATGAACTTGCTGCTTGACACAATTTGCAAGGAGAAACGGGTCGAGCGGGCCAGGGAAATCTTCTTGGAACTCAAGGCTCATGTACAGCCTGATGCTCACACATTCAATATCTTCATACACGGTTGGTGCAAAATCAATCGGGTCGAGGAAGCACATTGGACGATCCAAGAAATGAAAGGGTATGGACTCCGACCTTGTGTCATCAGCTACACGACTATTATGAAGTCCTATTGTGAACAGTCCGATTTCAGTAAGGTTCATGAGCTAATTGATGAAATGGAAGCACAGGGTTGCCCGCCCAACGCTGTGAGTTATACAACCGTGATATGTTGGCTGACAAAGTTCGAAGAGTACGATGAAGCTGTGAAGATTGCTCAAAGATCTATAAGGACGGGATGTAAAGTGGATACTCTTTTCTATAATTCATATATACATGCTCTTGGAAGAGCGGGTCGAATACAAGAAGCCGTAGATGTTTTTGAGGTTGAGATGCCTAAAAGCTCCATTTCCCCTACTACTTCAACGTACAACACGATGATATGTATGTTTTGTCGAAATGGTTATCAACAAAAGGCTCTCGAGCTTCTCAAAGATATGGGGCGGTCACCATTTTGCAAACCCGATTTGCAGAGTTACCATCCACTGCTCAAGAGTTGCTTCAAGCTTGGGGAAATAGACAGCTATTTGAGGGTACTCTTGGATAGCATGGCAAATGAGCATCGTCTCAGCCTTGATCTCGCAACATACACGCTTTTGATTCACGGGCTTTGTCAAGCAGACAGGTGCAGCTGGGCTTACCTGCTCTTCGAGGATATGATAGCTCAGGAGTTGACGCCAAAGTACCGGACTTGTCGTCTGCTGTTAGATGAGGTCAAGCTCAAGAGCATGTATGATGCTGCTGAAAGAGTAGAAGTCTACATGAAGCAAATGAAAAAATTCTAGTGACAGGTACTTTCAGGATACATGTATTCAATGTAAAGCTTTGGTTCTGTTCTTGAGCCTGATAATGGTCTCTACCTTCTCAAACTGTTTGTGTGCGCATGATAAACTAAGTCGTGTTTGATATCATTGTTATTTCTGGTTTCCCTTCCCCCGAGCTCGGAAAGTATCCCTATCTCTTGGTTTCTCATCAGGTCTATTTTTATTCCCATAGGAACAGAAACAGCAACTGATTGGTGATTGCCTCATTCGAGCTGTTCAGTAAAGCGAACGAAGAAATGCATATATCAGTATCCCAAATATATGCAGAAAGGAGTGTTATTTTCATCGCATCTTATGCATTCAATAGTGAATACCGAAGAATATGAACTAACAGCATCAGGCACAAGTAATGACTCAAATATCAATGATATAACAACCTAAACTGAGCCTTCTTGTCTTCTTCATTCCTAACCAGGTCGGAGAACTTCGTGCTTACTCCGAACTTCGTGCTGTCATTGAGTTCATGGCCTCAACAATATGCAATATCCAGCAACTCGCCGAAAGTTCTAGCCATGGAGTTGCTCAACCACATCGGGCTTAGGATTGCCTTTATTCTTCTCTGCAGTCTTGGGATATTGGCGGCTGAGTTGTTCAACACATCAGCGAGGAGCTTCATCCCTTCAATAGATTTTCCCTTGGTCGTATACAGGAGGATGATTCCGTAGACACAGGATGCTTTGGCATGCCCCTTGGCCGCTGCTCTTCTTAGATTGTCCAGACCAACTTCTGCTCTCGCCCCGGAGAAGTAATCAGCCTACATACAGATTAAGTAAGCGACAGCATTATCTACCTATATGAACTTCAAGAAAACAAGAAGCAGGTTCATTGTGTTCATAACGTGTATGGAGACATACCATGCCTTCTCGGTACAAAGCCTCGGTGTTGCCGAACTCCTTGCAGTGTCTCAAGAACGGCTTAACCTTCTCATCCTCCTCGCTCCATGGGATGACCGGAAACCTCTCCAGTGGGATGGACGCATGCTGGTACACATAATCATCTTCGGTTGCCTGTTGAAGCTCTTTGCAGCTGCATACATCCAAGAAAACAAAGATTGCGTGAATAAAAGGTACAGAAAACCCATGATTCATTATGAACATGGAACAACAAACATGAACCCAAGAAGATTGATCAAGAAAACCATAGAGATCCTTGAGCACATAAGTGGTTAAACAGTATAGTTACTATAATTTGGAGTTGTAGAGATCCGTCAAGGAGGATGATGCAACTCGCGCCAAGATATGAACAGCAAGATGGCTCGGCAGTAACTCTATTGGCGATGGACCGTTGCAGCTGCGTTTATGCGACGTTGTCTGTCTGGCTTGCGTTGAACCCGTCTTGGCCGATCTTCTTCTTGTTGTTCTTGATCTTCTTGTTGCCATTGTTGTGGCTGATGATTTGATGATTGATCTTTGTTCTTGTATTTTCGATGGAGAGAGTGTTCTGATCTCTTTTTTTGGGTCAAAAAGTGTTCTGATTTTTTGCTGGAGAAGAAAATGCCGTGTGCACAGAATTTATAGGGAGATCATGTGCCCGTGATTTAGAATATGCGGTGATGAAGTTTCCTTATATTCCTCCATGCGAGAATAAATGAACAGTTTGATTTGGTGTTTTGTTGAGAAAAACTTTGATTTGTGTTGTGGAATGATTGAATATAATTTTTCGTAAAATTATTGTGAAATATCGATAATGATTTAAGTTATATATTTCAATTCTGGATTAGTGATATAATTTTCTTATATCTTTAAAACGAATAACAAAACTCTTCAGACGCGTTGAATAGTGCAAAAATAAAATGTTACATTCATTCTAGAACGGAGAGAATATTGTTTAGCAATTGAGATTAATGACGAGAAAAAAGAAAGTTTTATCAGCGATCAGATAATTAGCCTGTAGATTGTTTAATGGAAAACAGTGGATTAGTTAGTTCGTTGGATAGAATCAGTGAAACAGTTGCGAGAGAACCGAACTTTTATCATATACTCATTCTCGTGAACTTTCCAAAATTAGATTCCTTCATGTCATTCACATCGCGGGTTTGCTTCGGTTGGTTCTTGATTGTTCTCTATAAACAGTAAAATATAATATATCCATCGTTATAACAGAAGTTACCAATATAATACCACCACATATCACCAATCATATCACGAATTCACGATTGTAAAATGATTACAAACATCGGCGACAACTAACCATTATCATCATTCCATTACAATTCCAAATTGGAAGCCTAGTGTTGCTAATGAGTTGAGAGGACGACGGCTAGCAGCCCGTGAATACAAACTCATGATTCCAGGATTCACACGAACTGAGAATTATGCCGTTTTCTGCTGCACCTTCTTTTTCGAGTTATTTATCCAACGAACCTTCACCAAAGCTCTATCAAGTTCCTGTAGGAGTTCAAAGCATTCACGAACAGCATCATGATTCATGATCCTTGAAGCAGAAGAAAAGGAGCTCAGGTTACAGAAACAGAGAAGCACAATCAAAGAGATCCGCGAAGGGTAGAGCCTTAGCAAGGATGGTTTTCGCAACAACATAACACACACATAACCCATATCTCATGAGCTGGAAGGGAAACTACGAATCCAATGCTGCAGTTAAACTGAAAATCCAAGTACATAGCTTCACAGCAAGCGCAAGTGCAAGGAATACCACTTACACCAGAAAAGAATTTGTGGCGTTTAGTTTAACACTCAAACTGAGAGAACAACCAGACAACTATAGTTTTGAACTTTTGAGGGAAGGATGACTAGAAATTAATTTTGAGATCAGAAGGGACACCACATCAAACAAGTACTACTACAAAGCTATATACTCTAAAATTGAAAAACCATATATTCATTCATAGGATTCGAGTAACTGGGAAAAAGTTAAGCATGACACACACAAAGCATCACGATGCCATAGTGAAAACAATGTCACATAAAAAATATTTAGCAACTGGAACGTAGTAAAAAGCAAAGAAATAATGGTCTCCGGGAACTAATTTGAAAACGAACTAGAAATAGCACAAGTCCTTTTTCCCAGACCAAGATGATGTAAGTTCAAGATGTTCAAATCTCCCAGTCTGGAACTGATAGTACAAAGTGGTTCTGCACTACCTAATTTTCTGATCAACGAGCTTATCTTTTCAAGAAAAAAAGTACTCCTTGATCATTCAAATGGATATTAAAAAGACAATTCCTCACCTCGCCGGATTCCTGTGTTAAGTTCCTTGAGACCCAATGACTTTCCAAATCATAGTAAGCTCTGGCCTTCTCGTCCAAGGTATGGACAATGACAGTCCCTACCCCAAAAGAAAAAAGAAGAAGAAGAAGAAAAACAGACACCATACAAGATAATCTGTTACCCTTGGACAAGCAGAAACTCGATCAAGCTAAGCAACATAAGAAAAAGAGCCGGAAAATGTGAAGCTTCTATTGGCGAACAAAATACTTTATGCTAAAGAAACTCAATCTTTATACTTTTGGCTATATCAATAGGCAATGCAATTTGCTGTAATAATCACATGATTGATCATCTAACATGAGTAATGGCAATTGGCAAGCATATATGCCTTCAGGTGCGAAGTTCTTTCCTTCACCGTTGACACAGGAAGCAATCAAGAAACTTAGCATGAATTTGTAGACATGATAGGAGACAGAAAAATGATTTCGGAAAGAAATATAAAACCAGTAATGCTAATAAGCATTAATGCTCTACTACCTCCGGCTTTTGGCCTAGCCTATCCAAATAATGAGCAAGAACAAAGTGATATCAAATTACCGCCACGAGTGAGAACCAAAAAAAAAAAAAAAAACAAAGAACAAAGTGAAAGTTAGCCCTAATCATCTAGGTTCCATGAAGCGGAAAAGAGCACACACCAGAATCTACAGCAATCCACTTGCCACCCTGTTGCCCTTCTGTGCTTGGCAACAACATCCGCTCAGCGCCCTTCTGCTTCTGCTTAGCCTGTAACCACAAATAAACAGCAAAACCAAATAAGTCACTACATGAATGAACAAAGGGCAAACAGTTGAAGCAACAAGAATTATCAAACAAGCAATCATCCACTTTCTTCAACAGTTCAACCTATGCACATACTAATTTTGTTTATAACATAAAGATTTATGAATGGTTTAAAGAACCAATATATCATAATATGGATTTACTGGTCGCAAATCATTGGTCTGAAGCATAACAAATTCTGATTCCACTTAAAACAAGATACACATCAATTTGAAAAGCACATAACCAAATCGGACATAGTACTGATATATAACAAGAATCAGAAGTTATGAAACAAAATTTTGAAATACCTCATAAGTACCCCTAGATCAACCCAATATCTAATCAGTTATAGCATGCCACAATTCAACACCATTAACTATCGGCACAATTCAACACAATTGAGCACAACTCATTTGATTGAGACGAATACCCCTTTCAAACCTCTCTTCCCTCGACAATGCACAAAACTAATCCGCTCTTTAACTCATCGTAAAGAACCTAACCACTCCAACCCTTGCTTCAACTAAACACCAACAGTCCCATTCCTAACAATGCTTCACAACCCTAACGAACTCGATCACTCGCGCAGCATTTCATCCGTCAACGACAATCTCACCAAATCATTCCACACATTCCCATCAAACCCTAACAAACGAACAAACCCAACCACATCGATCACCACCATAACAAAAAAATGAACCTGCCTTATGCATAATAGCCTGAGCGATATTCTTGACGTGCCAATCGGATCTTCCAGTCGCAAACACCATGAAATCGGCCCAATCGCAGAAGTCGCCGACGGGGACGACCCGTACGTCGTCGGCCTTGACGTCGGCGAGTACTTTCTCGATTTCTTCCAGTTTCAGGATCTCCGGCGCCTTCGAGGAGAACCCGCGGCGGAGGAGGGAGGAGAGGGAGGCGAGGGGACGGTGAGGGTGGAGGCGCGATCGGAGAGCGGCCAGCATGGCGGCGGGGTGAAGTCGGCGGCGGCGATGGTGCGGTGGTGGTTGAGTGATTGATAATACTTCAGTCAATGTTTTTTTTAAGACTTCACTCGTTGTTTTTGTTTACACCTTTCATTCATATTAAATACAATATTTTTAATCATTATATTATTTAATATATTTAAAAATTATTATTTTTTATTTTAATGATTCAAAAAAATTATGTCAATAATGTCATATTAAATTATATAACTTAAATTATCATTAGATAACGTTTGAATTAAATAAATAATTTGATGATGTAATAGAAAAGACTATTCAGTAGGAACGAAGGAAGGAAAGAAATAGACCACTCCTTTTGGTTTTTTTTA
This sequence comes from Drosera spatulata, assembly GCA_035668315.1. NCBI lineage: Eukaryota > Viridiplantae > Streptophyta > Magnoliopsida > Caryophyllales > Droseraceae > Drosera > Drosera spatulata. The sequence continues at coordinate 59,876 of JAOVYX010022646.1, forward strand.
TTTGGTTGGGAGGTAAAGAATGGAATACCTGATTACGTGATTATATTTAGTTTGACAAAATGAACAACGGAATTGACTATAGTTTCATTATTGAACCAAAATACCTCTAGTTACACTTTGAAGTCAAAAGATGATTTTTTCTATATTCTTTTTTTATCTTATACATAACATCGACTCTTTAACATTAAATATGAATCACAAATTTATCAATTGACAGAAAGTTGTGAGAGAGATGCACTTAATATTATTGAGGTGATATTGTTGAAACGTTTGTTGTCCATAGGAAGAAGAAGATGAAAATGGAGATGGATTATGAGGTGGACGAAGTGGAGTACTACGGATGAAAATGTTAGGGTATTTTTTAGGGACAAAAAATTGTCAAACTGAAAACCCTCATGATTCCTTCCACGCATGAAACGTCTATTCAGGCAAGAAAAAGAAGAAATGAAAACTTGAGTTTTAGCAGGAATTGCATTACCGGTAGAAAACATAATTCCGGTGTAAAAAACAACCAAACACAAATTTTATCATTCTGATGGAATCGGATAAGGAATGGAATCATGTATTGCTGCAATCCAAACATAACCTTAATGTTTCACGATAATTTTTCAAAAAATGATGCTTGATCGTCTCACGACGTGAGTCAAATATTAATAATGTTTTAGGTTATGTTTTGATAAAATAATTGTGTATTATCAAGATGAATTATGTACTCCCTCCGTTGTAAAATATTTACATAACACGTATTTCGATGTTGAGTTTATGATGATCAAACGTCATTTTTTATCAAATTATTGTAAAATATCAATGATAGATTAAGTTATGAACTTTAATTACATATCGATTTACGATTTTTTTGACATCGTTAAGATAAGAACGAATCTTCTCGAAATACATGTCGTTATAATAATTATGGGACGAAGATAACATTATAATAAAATACGTGTAATAATGTATAGAATGTTGCAAAAATTAATAAAGATATACTACCTCCGTCCCAAAATGATTATAACGGTATGCGATTTAAGATGTAATTTAGTACGATCAAACGTCGTTTTTTATAAAAAGGTTGTGAAATACTAACGATAGATTAAGTTGTGAACTTTAATTCTGAACAAATTTAAGATTTTTCTGATATCGTTAAGAATAAGAACGAAACGTTTCAAAATACATGTCGTTGCAATCATTTTGGGACGAAGAGAATAGTATATTGCTAATGACATGGGTTGAATATGTTGTTACTGGCAGTAATATTAACAACCAATGAGTTCTTACTTCTTAGATTCAAATAGTATCTTCGTTTTAAAGAAATTACGAGACATATATTTTAAGGTCTAATTAATATTATTAAATATTATTTTTTATAAAATTATGATGTGACATTAATAATAAATTAAATATTAAATATTAATTTAATAATATAAGATTTTTTTGATATTATTAAAAATAAAAATAAAAATAAAAAATATCAAAATATATATTATTATAATTTATTTGAGACGAAAATCGTAATAATTAACGTCTCAAATACTCTCAAACCCAGGATTAGCGAATAAGAAGAAGAAGAAGGAGGAAAAAAAAAAAAAAAGAGTCGTTGTCGCAGGCGAAAAAGAAACGGTGAAGAAAAGGAGACTCAGACAACAGTGAAGTAGAAGAGAGCAAAGCAAGGAAGGAGTGAAAAACCCCAACCAGCAAAATCTACACAGCAAAAACACACAAAGTCCAAGTGGTTGATTCTGTTTTCACTTGCTTCCATTGTTGCCACTGCTTCCATTTCTCTACAAGTCTCTTTCAATCCCTTTCCCAAATTCCCAAACCAATTAGGGCATCATCGATCCCAATCTCATTCCCAATCACATCGACATCACCAGATCCAAATCGATTGAATCCAATCCTCTGCATTGCAGCATAGAGCATTTCATGTTTGTGTGGATTTCGTCTTCATTGGTGAGGAATGGTGAGGAAAGGTGTCTAGGGTTTTGGATGAGAGGTTGATTGGTTGATGATTGGGTTCAATGGTGAAATGTATTTGAGGAAACAATTTGTTCTCCGGTGTTGTGGTTATTGTGGTGAACTAGTGGCATTTGATTTCGCGGTGTTAACCGTGATGAAATCGAGCTCAAGGTAGCTCTCTGTTGGGGATTGGAGTGTTGGAATTGGTTTTGAATCGATTGCTAGAGTGTGAGATAGAGTGGTTAGTGTGTTTGTGTGTACGCTTGCATTGTGTGGAGATTTCAGGATTGAGATTGAGTAGATTTGAACGAATGAGAATAAGATAGCTTGTAGTCATTTTGGAGATTGTTTAGTTCACTTGGACAAAGTCAGTGACTGAGGGTTAGTCATTGATGCTTGGATGGGTTTTTCGAGCATTGGTTGTGAGGAGACTGTTTTGGTTCGAGGATTCTGTGGTTTGGAGCTGAATGGATTGTGTTTGAAGTGATTGTTGAGGTGAGAAGGGGTTGTCTGTGGGGATGGCACCTTCTCCATTGTCGAGGCGCTCACCGGGGTGGGAGAATCGTGCTGATAGTCACAAGAGAGGACGAAGTCTTGAGAGCGGACTGAACCTCAGAGAGAAGGAGGATGATCTTGCCTTATTCAGTGAAATGCATAGGAGGGAACGAGAGGATTTCCTACTCCAGTCGGAAGATGATTTCGAAGATGTATTCTGTAATTACGACTTCTTATCTATTCCTGATTCTATCATCAATCTGTGTTTCTCATCAATAGGAGAATTATTTCCTTGACTATAAGTTGCATTTTTCAGCGACGAAGTTGAAGTCCTTTCGGGATTCTAAGCTTGAAATTGCCATACCTACTCAAGGGCAGAGCAGTGATTTGCTTAATGCTGATGGAGACAAGAATGACTATGACTGGTTGGTTATGCTTGTAACATGTTTTGACACTTTCCTGGTCAATAGATTGCGATATCTGTTACAGTACTACCTGAACTTGTTGATTTTTTATGTTGCGTCATTGTTTTCAATGGATAGGTTATTAACGCCTCCCGACACTCCCCTGTTCCCCTCATTAGATGATGAGCCTTCTCCTAGCAACCTTGTTCATAGTGGCAGGCCTAGGAGCCGACCCATCGCCATTTCAAGATCACCCACGGTAATTCACCTTTTAATCTTGATAGCTGCTTTATTCTTGTCTTTATAGTGTTTTTTCATTTCTTGAACTTGACGACTATTGTTATCATGAAACTATTGCCGCTTATATTTATAGATGGAAAAGAGCAACAGAAGCAACAGAGGCAGTTATAGTCCTCAACGACTAAGCCCATCTCCTCGATCTGCTAGTAGTACAACACATGGACAACCATCATCAGCTCCTCATTCAAGTCCATCTCCAACATTACGGCATAGTGCTTCCTCACGAAAACCGTCTCCTACACCCCCTCCAAGGTCTTCTACTCCTACACCACGCCGTTCAAGCGTTGGTTCTGATGGTACTGGGGTCTCATCTGCTATGAGGGGAACTTCTCCTATAAGGACAAGTAGAGGAAATTCCCCATCACCAAAAGTAAGGGCTTGGCAATCAAACATCCCAGGATTCTCCATGGAAGCTCCTCCAAATCTTCGCACTTCTCTATCTGATCGTCCTGCATCATACGTAAGGGGGTCTTCACCTGCATCGAGGAATAGTAGAGATTCATCTTCTGCATCTGCAAGGCAATCATTGTCTCCAACTGCTTCTACAAGCATCAACTCATTGCATACTCGTGAACGAGTTCGAGCCAGCGTATATAGTAAAGCATCGTCTGGTGATGATGATGTGGAGACTATGCAATCTATTCATATGAGCAGTTTGGAGCAGTCCATTCCGAGAAAAGTAGTCAGTGGATTTTCCAACAGCCGTCCATCAGGTTTCTCAAAGAAACATGGTAAAACAGTTCATTCAACCTCAGCACCTAAGAGATCTTTTGACTCTGCAATACGGCAAATGGTATGATATCGCCTATTCATGCAAATCTGCCACATGAAGTGCCAAATATTTTTGTCTGATCTACGCTGCCTTAAAGCGCCCTGGCAGGGCCTTTTAGTCTTTCATTTTCATCCTATTTCAGAATTAAAATGCTTAGATGAATGCTAGCTAATGCACTTCACCTCCCAGAATGAAAATAGCAAAAATCAAGACTTAAGTTTTACTTTTCTTTCGGCTTGGTGCATTTCTCTGGGAGTATATCTTGTTCTGTATGCTATTGTTTCTTGGTCATTTAATTTGTGGCACTGGTGGAGGCTTCCTATGAGTTATGTTTACACCACAGCATTGGGATTAGTTTTCTTCAAACGCTATGTCCAATTATCTCATTCATGACTCGTTTATGAACTTATCATTTTTTTTCCTTTTTCTGTTAGTCCATAAAACACTTACTGTCACATTCTACATACCATTTTATCGTGTGAGATTTACTTTCAGAAACTGCCTGTTCTATAATACCAATCACATACCATCTAGGGAAATTTTCAGGTCCCAAATTAGCTTGAGGAGCCAAATGATACACTTGTCTGGCCTAATAAATAGAACATTAGGCCAGAAAGTTTTACTGGCATGACAAGGGATGTATGAATTCCTATGTGTATGTATGGCTTGTAAAATGTCTCAGAACCAACCAAATTTGAGCAACTTGTTTGCAGGTCTGTCTTATACTTACTACTTGGTTTCATATGCATCGGATTTACATGGTTCTTCTATAACCATGATAGTTTCCACTGCTTAGGTTTTTTTTTTCTTGATACATCATACAAGTAGTTAGGCTAGTTGTTCTGAATCTCCTCTTTTCAAAATGCTATGTGTGCAGGATCGTAGAAGTCAACCGAACATGTTCAGGCCACTTTTATCTAGTGTCCCAAGCACAACCTTCCACAGTGGAAAGGCAAGTTCTTCACATCGTGTTCTGATGTCCATGAACTCTTCATTCACTACTAGTAGTAATGCCAGCTCTGATCAAGCTACTAGTGGTGCACCGGATACGGAAGAGAGCGACCAATATCAGGATGATGTGACTAGCAAATGTGGGAAGGGACACTTTCCTGATCCTCATGACGAGGTATTTCCATTTGATGCAATGGAAGGCGCCAGTGAAGATACTGGGAATGAACCCCTGAAAGGACTACCTTCACTGGACAAAGATAAGGGCTACATACGCAAATCACATTTTGATTCTGAAGGAGTTAACCATCGGGAAGTGCCTGTCCTGAATGCTTTGGCCTCCGAAGCATTACACATTGGCATTCAGAGTCATGGCGATATGTTGCTTTGTGCCTTGTGTGGTTGCATGTACCTTCCTGCTGAGGTGAAACAAAGTGATGTTAACATATGTCCAGAGTGCAAGCTGCAAGCAGAAACCTCAACTGAGCGAACACAGATGTTGAGAGTGAGTTCTGTGCAAAACCCGTTGACGATGATGCCTGATGGACATGGTCTACAAGAGACAGTGGAGCCCTTTATGACAGTACCGCAACAGTCAGAAACTGTGGAGATGACTGAACCACATGAAAAGAACGTTCAAGCAAAACTGGATAGTATTGCTGAACAGCCGAGTTGTTGCTTAGAGGATTCTCCTCCAGCTTCAGTGGCCAAGGAGAGTATGCAGATGCTATTAAGACAGCATTCAAAAGGGCAGTCTTTGAGTGTATCTGGTCTATCTGATTTTTCATATCAGAGTGGCAACTCTCACAAATCTGTTGATAGTTCTCGAGCGAAAGTTGATTTTGCTGAGGGTGCGGGCATTTCTGTGCTCCTATTGAAGAGGTCCACTAGCAGTAAAGGCCCTATTCTCCAAAGCAGGAACATCACGACCAGTGCTATATCATATGAAGATTCGAGTTATGCAAGAGACTTAACTACTAGCATGAGAAGCTCCACTGGTTATGGTAGTGTGTCTACATCATCTTCGACAGATATGATCTTGGCTAGGCATGCAGAGGTACTGATGCAGCGACAATTGAGTGGCAGAAGGTCTGAAATGAGTTCAAAGCCTCAGAGCCATATGTCTTCCTTTTCAGGTACTTCAGTTCATGCATATCAAGCTTTAGGTGTATCAACAAGTACAGAAACATGTGAGATGTCTGTGGGCAGTATGACTCAAATTTCACAAGAGCAGCTTCATGAGTCGTTCACAGCTTCAGGATATGCAGAACTTCCGGATACAGGGACCTCCACACCGAGAAGAACACCATTGGAGAACAATTGTAGTTCCAGAGCAAAAGATAATGATGCCAGGGAAGTGTCTAGCCACAACTTCAGTATGCTATCAGACGGTAATTCACCGGCTTCATTTCCAGACGATGTATTCAATGGGATGGATGAAGCATATCAAGCTGTCAATCCTGAAATTTCAGTAGAAGGGGACGCAATACCAGATAATAATGCTGACCAGCTGTCGGAGATGGATATTGATGATTACCATCCCAGTTCCTCCGCATCTCGGACTGAGATGACTTTAGAAGATGATTATCAGAAGCCTTCTATCAAGATTGATCAAGATGAGGATGTCAAAGATTCAGTTTCAGTTTCTTGCGATTCTGGTTTTCTGCATGGAGTTATCGGTATGCTTCCTTTTCTTATTTTCTGGTGAACAATGAACTGCTATGGGATTCCTGAAGTTTAGGGTTGTTTTTAGATGCTGGCTGGTAATGTTACTGAATATTACTCTAGAGTAGATTTGTAGTAAGACTGGTTGTAGGGTACTCGCCCTTCCCCATTTTAAATAGTATCGCTTGACGATGGGTTCAGACTGAGGTTGTTTGTAGGCGTGTTTGACAGATACCAAATCTTCAGCATTAGCATGCTTTTGGATAGGCCATCTACCATGACTCTTTCTGAGAATTGATAGTGGTAAACAATTATCACTGCTTTTGGATAGCCAAAACTTCATCTTAATGTGAGTGTTACTTTGGTCATGTTTGCTTTTTTGGGGATGAAGTAACTTAGCATTTGTTAATTTCCCATTGCAAAAGCTGTGAAATGAACCATAAACCACGTTAAATTTCCTGCAACTCCATTCGATGCTAGTAGGTGGAAGTACTGTACTACTTTTAACAAGCAGTGCCTTATTGGGTGCTCTAATGAGTGTGTGAGGCATTGCTACCGCGACTGGTTCTTCTCTTGTGGCAAATGATCCTTCTGCTTCTGAGTGGCTATTCGCGCTTTACATTCTGTGTGGCATGTGCGTCCTTCAATCCGTTGTTGTTCATATGCTCTCAATGTAGAAACTTGTTTTCTCTGATATGACAGAGCATATATGATGTATAAAGGCAAATTATTTTCTGCCTTTTTGCAGAGGAATCAACCGTTGTGCTTGAGGACCAAACAAGTCGGATGACAAGAAGCCTGACGCTGGAAGAGGCAACAGATACAATTCTGTTTTGTAGATCTATCATCCACGACCTGGCATACGAGGCTGCAACTATAGCTATCGAGAAGGAAAAGGGAAGCATTGAATCTTTTGAAGGTTCTAGACCATCAGTCATGCCATCAGGAAAGACGACAAGTGATAATGCACAACCGCGTGGAAGAACTCCCAGCAGACGTTCTCCAAAATCTCGAAGAGCACAGCAGAGGCTGGTAGAGACAAAGGCTGAGCCTCCGCCACCACCTTGTGATACTGAAGCAGATGGTAACAAGGTTGTTGAATCCACGACCCACACAGTCGTGCTCCAGAACAAAGTCGATAGCACGAAGTCGCCAAAGTTGGAATCCAAGTGCAACTGCACAATAATGTGAGTAGTAATGAGAGTGGTTGGTTGATCCTCTCGGCTTACACGTTTTTCAGGCAAAATGTTGTTCGAGTTGATGAGAATAGATTCATTTCACTTTGGTTGGTGATGAATTGGGTTGCATAGATCTATGTAAATGTTTTCTATGTTAGGTGATATATCTGCCATTATTGATATTCAAATATTGATTTGTGCGAATTCGTTCGGTTATATGTAGGATAAATACACAAATAAATGGTAGATGTAAGGTCGGATTGACTAATGTTTGGAATAGTTAAAGTATTGAACGTGGCTATTTGAATAAGCAAACACTAGTTTTCAGTGGGGAACTGAAAAAATCGTAGCATCAACGCGATTATCAACATGTTCAGCAATTTTGTTTTTCTAGAGTACTCAGCAGATTATTATGTAAGTTGAGTATTGAGCAAAACTAAACACGCCTTAGTAATTTCAGATCTAATAATTTACCAATTTAATTCATTTTTGAAAACTTAAGACCTTAAATAAATACAAAAATATTAGTATACAAAATATTAGTATACAGTATCATTTAATTCGAATATAACAGTGCAGAGACATTGAGACAATCATTGTGACTTCAAGTTATAGGAGAAGCAACATGAGATGAACACAAGTGCACTCCGGATTCTCTGGACATATGATGAGATCAAAACACATGTTTCGAAGATATATTACGTATTCACTGATGGCAGCACAAACACTAACGTTTGACAAGGGATCAAAAGAGGAAGCAGGACAGAAAGAACAAACGAAGGAAACTCCAATGACGCTCACTTATTATCGCCAGGAAGTATAAATATCCAATTTCTATAATTGCTCAAGAATATGTCCTAATCACTAAAATCAGGATCAACAACTCCAGATAGAAGTATCCATTAAGCATCCCGGTTTTACATCAAGGCTAGCCACATCGCGGCACAATGATAACTTAAAACAAACCATCGAAGCAACCTAAGTTGCAGAACGCTATGGTCACATTAGGTTCTCACAGTTATCAATATGCCTATCCAATCTAATAGTAGCGTCATTCAGAGCCTGTAGCAAACATGTCGTCCGCCAGCATGTGGCATAGCTCTGTGCATATCGACGAGCAAAGGCCAAACAGGGGCATGCTGCTAGTCTTTCACTCCATGTCTTGGCTAAGTTCGTCTCTCTGCTCGAACCCCAGCACGACCGCAAACACCTTCTCCATCTCAATCACTGGGTCTCCCTCAACTTCTGACCTCGTCCTCCAAGCAATGTGCTCATCTGGTCTGACCAGAATGGCTCCTCTGTCATTCATCTTGCACAGATCCCACCACGATGGTGAGCTCTGGGACCTCTTGACTTCAACAACGTTCACGTAACTGTCTAATGGCGAGGATACTGATCTACTAACTAGATCCGACCCCACGGTGGTGCCTTCGGGACAGATGACAGCGACTTTGATGTGAACTCGGTTTTTCTTAGCAGCCTTGATTGTTGCACTAGCAAGTTTGTATGATGAATCCTGCGGCCCAATCAGCAGAAGGAATTCCACTCTATCTCCAGAGACAAGATCAAGTGTGGAAAAAACCTCCTTGGAGGACAATAAATACATAAGTTGAAGAGCAAACATTTGAGACGAAGACAGAACGCCAAGTACTCGGCTATCAGAAGTAAAAACCGCTAGCCAAGCATCAGAATTACTGAATTGCTATCCATTTGAAACTAAATGGTAAATTCAAGATATTTTTCATCAAAACATGCAGGATTCGTGGACTATCCATCAACTAGAGAGAAAATGCCCAAAGGGAAAGTGCAAGGAGAATGTCTCTAGCTTTCTCTTGAAGGCCATATGTAAGTAAGCATCCTAACAGTTCATGCTACCTATCTTGGATTCAAATATCTATGTGGCGTAAACAAAATGAACGTCTACGTTGCAAATAACAAGCAGTTGACAATACCTTGCTTGAGGCAGTTGACAATGCTCTAATCTTCATGTGAGGAAGCCTTGACCCTGGGTCAGCAGAGGGAACATAGTCCCTCCGTCTACCAGTAGGTGCTTCTAGTACACTCTGCATGCTATACCTGTCGGATACAAGTGCTCCATCCACATACCTGCAGCAAACATGGGAATTTAAAACATTGCTATACAGAAACTGCACAACAGATTAAACAAGGGTGGCGTCTCATCAGATGAAGAACAGAAGAAAAAGGGTCAGGCTCCACATCACTCATATTGATTAGCACAGAAGAGAAAAGGATCAAGAGACATCCGACACCATAAATGGCAGAAAAAGAATCCCAGCTATATAAAGGAGCTGAAACAGAAATATGCAGGTTGTGCCACTGCAGCTGTTGAATAGTACTCCCTCCGTCCCAATATACATGGGATTACATGGGATGGTTTGACCCTGCACACTTGCCAATGCGAACTTTGACTCGCATCAGAGATGGTTTATCGTGAAACATCAATGGACTTCAACCCTATGCTAGTGACGTAATTTTGTTGCATCGTTTCGACGTGGAACAAAACTCCTCAAAATGCATGTTAAATAGTGCCAAAAATCAAAATGTTGCATGTATAATGGGACGGAGGAAGTAGTAAATAGTAGCAACTTCTATATTGTAATGGAACTAATTATCACGATTTAAATTGTCAGAGGAGTAATTTGACGCAAAAGGAGAAATAACGTATACTCCATATCAGGAATTTCTGCATACACCCGATACCCAAACTTGACCAGGCAAAAGATAATGGTACCTAAACCCAAGGTCCTCAGCAGGGAACTGAAGTTGAAGGCTCCTTCCCTCTTCAAATATATTTTTCAATCTGGCAAGCCTTGCAGATCCGACTGGATTGCTGTCACTCAGAATAGCATCAGCAAGCTGTGCTCGTCCCATAGAAAATATTCCATCCAAAATCACTCTCTGAATTCCAGTCGGCAGCACAGAACCAATACCATCGTTTATAACTTGATGCACTGCCAAAGTAAACCTTTAAGACAGTTGAAATTCCACATTTCGACTTCCTTAACAAATGAGAGGACCAATTGTCATGAGTATGGTGTTTGACATTTAGAGCTCACCTGAATTTGCAACAGCTGGGTCAAGCCCCAGTGCTGAGGGGACTTCCATGGCAGCTCTAAAGTTTTGAACACTAAGCTGTGTGTTGAAAATAGCAATCTGAAAAAGAAAAAAAATGCAGGGAGAAAAGATGAATAAGCTGAAATAAGTACGCAAATAGAATGGCAGAAAGAGAACAAGAGTAGGAGCAATACCGGTCTCCTCTCTGACTCATAAGTTTTGAGAAGGGCAATTGGGGAAATGCCATGAGTTACCAAAGCCAACTTCCAAGCAAGGTTATGAGCATCCTGAATGCCAGTATTCATCCCTATGCACATAAAAATGAACTACAATGAACCTCCACCTTTGCCATCTTGGAACAGAAGCAGCCATTTAGTATCGACCATCATATAGGATTAAGAGAACATGATCACACCAACTCTCAGTCATCGACTACAATAATATTTCATCCAAATGAGCTATGCGGATTGGAAGCTCATGGTGGTTGCTAATTTAACCAGTAAAATTTGAATCACCTTGAGAACACCTGTTATACTTCTAGTTTCCCTTTTTTTCTATCAAGGAGAGGAGAAAATATTCATTCTCGAATGGGCCAAAAAGCAAATGGTTCACAGATGGGACACAGTTCTTGTCTAAAATCTAAATCACAGTAAAAATTGCCTTAAAGATTGGAAAAATCCACATTTCAGAAAGCAAACAAAGTCAATGGAAATAAAAACTGGTATCATAATGTAAGGGCATGAACAGTTCCTAAAATTGAAGATTACCAAAACCACCAGCTGGAGGGAAGCGATGAGCAGCATCACCAGCAAGAATTATATGATTGTCATTAGTCAAGAACTTCTCCGCCACCTCAGCATGCATCACCCATGGCTTTATATCCAGCACATATATGTCTTCAAGATTTCGACCAACCAACTTGAATATCAATTTCTCACACATCTGATGTTAGCGAACCCATTAACATGCAATGAGAACGAATGTTACAACTTGGATATTTTCTATGGAAATTTAAAGTTATTTAGTTAATACCTCTGGATTGAAATCTTCAAGCTTCTGCTGTGGAGGATAAAAGGGCATCTGCAAGAATATAAACCATCTTTATAAGAAGCATATATTTAAAGTTGAGAAAAAAGACCAATGGGGATCTTAACTACCTGCAACACAAATTCCCCGAGCTTTAGATCATGAGCGACCAGAACACCGATAGCATCTCTATTGAAAACGAAGAACAGCATACCCGGTCTTTCATTAAGCAGGTATTGGCCCAGGTCTTGGCTCAGAAAATGCACGCTGACAAGTTTTTGCAAGTCATTTTCACCTTTCATGTCGATTCCAGATAGCCTTCTGACCGTACTTCCTGCACCATCTGCGCCAACAAGAAAACGGCACTGGATACTTTTTGTCATGCGCAGTTCATCCTTGTAGTAAGATGCAGTCACGTTAACGCCATCATTAGTGGAATCGAAGGAAACACATTCATGGCCCATCAGTATCTCCCCATTTTTCACTGTGCTGGTTGCTTCTGACGCTTGACACGTCCGAATGCGGAAACCAGAACCTTCAAGCTTCTTAAGTAACAGTCTGGTCAATTTATACTGTGAAAAGTGTGCAATAGAAACCGGGCTGACAACCTGCTCTAGATCTGTTTAAGAAAAGACAGTAGATATGAGTAATATATGAAACCGCTAAAAGAACATGGTCGTTTCTAATGTTATCAGCAAGAGTGTGATACTATGATGAGCAAAAAGTGTAAGTCCAATTAATGAAGTATAAGCTACAACATACATGGACCTGACCTATAACAAATACTAGGAAAAGGAAAGGAGAAGGCACAAAGCAAGCACCCGTTCAATCACAAACACCACATGGTAAGATCTCCATATTACCTTGAGGTTGGATATGATCAACCGAGCCAAGAATGGTTCCAGTGACCGAAGTACAGTACACAAATTTTCTCCAAGACTCTACCGGTGGCTGAGACATCTGGATCTCCTCTGCAACGCCATCCAACTTGCGGAACACCTGACAAGCAAATCTGGTTCAAAAAAGAGCTTAAACTTCAGGACATTAAAAGACTTGATTTACTCAAGAGCAAACTATTGAAAAATGATCTGATCTATTATCAAAGTTTTACCTCCATGGAGCGGTTGTTAATGAAATGAGCTTGAGGATGCAAAGAAAAAGACATGCTCTTCTCCAAAATCACGCACCCAACCCCTAAATGATTATTCCCGTGAGAGCACATCAGATTATGGAAACTTCTTCTAAAACGTAAATTCTCGTAATCGACAATAGAAGACAAGAAAAATTCTACAAGTTAAGGTTAAAACGGTTAAATACTCCAGTCTGAAACCAAATGCTTCTTGAAATCCACCATCCAAGCCTTCTTTTCAAATTTCACACATCATTGTGCTTTAGCATTCATTAGCAACAAACAATAGCACTTGATATTTAACCAAATGTTTCTATCTACTATCAGCAACTAGCAAGTAGCAGCTACATCTTCATAATTTGACCAAACATAAAGCTAAGAGCAGCCTTGTGAACAAACCATCAGGACCTTTTCAAGTCATTGTTCACAAAGTCTCTATCTTCAAACATATCATCCTGCATTTCCGCAATTTCTTATCCTAGTGTCATTTTTTGAGGAAAAACACATCAAACTTTTGATGCCACAAGTATTTCCACCTCGATCATGCTCATCGAAAAGTGTTTTTGATAACTACATTAATTCATCATCTCAATTCTGACAATTCATATGCCAATCCAATGACAATTCGAGGTTCACAATACCCAGTTTTCTGAGCAGCATGGAGAGAACCAGCCCGACCGGACCAGCACCGACGATGAGAACCGGTAAAACTTCCTCCTCTCTCTCACCTCCCGATCCGTACATTCTCCTAGTCGTCGAACACACAAAACCACTCCTCGTAGCCGCGATCGCCGTCGCACGATGCGAGCGCCTTCGCAGAATCGAATCGAAAATCCTCATGATTAGGTTTGGGAGAAAGATAGCATAGCCGGCGGCGGAGCGGTGGGGAGGATTTGGTGACGTCGTCAATGTTGGGAAGTAAAGTGTTGCGTTTGTTAGAGCCATGAGTTTTTCATAACTCATGACTTGGACCTCTCTTTTCTTACACAAGAGAGTACAAAAGTTAAATTCTGTTGTGAAATAGACCACTTCATATGTGATTATAGATAACAATGATCATTACAACTTGATTTTGTTGGAGTAAGGATTGATTAAAATTTTTTGCGTAATATAATTAATTTTATTTTTATTTCTAGATTCATTTCTCATTCATAAATCACCATCTTTCGTATGTTTCATTGTGTCAATAATTGTCTTTCGATGTAGAGAAACATCTTGTTTCGTAACAAAAAAATCTTCTCTAAAGTGAAAAAGAATATAATTATCATTGAAGGTATTGAAATCTTTATTACCCGACACTTCACCAAATCAATAGGAAAATATACGACCTGAAAATGATCTCTGTGCGACGGGTATAGGGAAAGATGCGCATGATAATTACGGATGCTAGGTGGAGACGGAATACAACAATGAATAGACTATGTTAGTTTCAATCTCAAGCAAAAATGAACATGGACATACAGCAGCTTAGATTCTTATATAGAAATGCTGTTAGGAACTCCGCGGCCTGTTACACCAGGACCAGAAGTAGGAAGAAGCAACTCATAAGGAGGAACACCGGCACCGCTCCTGTTCTTGAGCCGGAGATTGTTGTTTCTTTGGTTTATGATCACTTCAATCTCCTCCAATCTATCAGAAAATCGCTTGAACATGTCCTCGACTTCCCTGTCGTCAGTCCAGTGGCTATGCGAGTGTTGCATCTGACCAAGGTACTCTTCGTCGGGCGAATGTGTAGACAAGGAGTCTTGGACTGCCATGACCTTGGTGGCTTGAAGTTGAGTAGGCAAAGCGGACAGGAAACTGAGCTGTGGGTTCATAACAAGTTTCCTGTAGTCAGGCTCGTATTCTTGAGAGATCAGTTTCCTCATAAGGGTGGGGCGGTTTGGCACGTAGCCTCCAAATGGGTACTGGCCGAAGTTCAAAGCTGCATGCTGACCAGAGGCTACCCAGATCATGTTAGTTAGTATCCTGGCCAAGTCGTCCTTGGTTTTGAGCTCAGGCCACCAGGGCTCGTTTCTTTTGTCGGGATGGCCCTTGTTCTTGATCTCTTTCCACCATTCCTGTATCTCGAAATCGGATTTGACTGCATTGGGATGAGGGTAGAAGTGGTTGACATAGGAATGAACCCAGTCTTTGATGGCGGACCATATGAGAAGCCCATCAGCAGCATAAGGGTAGTCTTCGATCACGAGTTTTATCCCGCTGGGCGATGAAGGGTCTTCTACTGCCATTCCCCTGCAAAACTCCAGTTCACTTAAATGAGAACAAAGCTGATGGCCAAGTTGTTATTAGTATAGCTCGAAATGAAAAGCCTACAATAAGTTCCTTGAGGGGAACAATATGCTAAGAGAGTCAGAAACTCATGGAGTCCACCTGCGAAGTAAATCTGCAGGGAGTGCTTCCATATCAAACCTCCACAAGCTTTTGTATGCCGCCGAGCTGATCTCCATGGCATACTTTCCAGGCGTGAAACAAGCCTCTATGATTCCACCTCCATTTATTAAACTCTG
>JAOVYX010022647.1:0-43108 GCA_035668315.1 Drosera spatulata
CCTCAACTACAAAAAGATAACTCACAGAAACGGCTGTAAAGAACCGAAAGTTCTCGCCTCATAGCGTCCCAACCTTCACCATTATTGAGAGGTCTACTTGCCTTCCAAATAGCCAAAAGATATCGCATCTCAAATATCGCAAAGACAACGAATTTGAAAAATGCAGCAGTTGCAAAAGCATTAAATAGGGATTCTGCACACGAATGAATAACAAAATTGTCAACAATAGGAAATATCAAAATATAGTGACTGATGACATATACAAGCACAAAATGTTCTACACATACCACAAGAAAAATACTAGCAAGTCGTCGTCATACCAACTAGTAGATAAATCATGGGTTTTTCTTGGGCTAGAGGCCTAGAACCCATATTTCAAGGGAAGGGGCAAAAAAAAGATGGGCGAAGTTGGAATTGAATGGAAACTTACCGACTAGTATTCCTGCAGTCAGATGTAAGAGGCAAAAATACGCATCCATAATGGCCTGCTGACCAATCATCACAATGGAAACTTTGGCAGCGCCCTGAAAATTGACAAAACTCAGTTCAAAGATCAAAATATCAAGAGCACTAGCAAGACAAACAATTATGTACAAGATGGAGAAAAGTTGTACTCACAGATTGAGTGTTGCTATGTTCCATTTGCCGAATCAGTAAAATAACTTGAAGAACAGAAACCTTTAAGAGATAGTGTCAAGGAGTCCAACGAACACAAATTATAGCGGAAAAAAAGGGACTAAGTGCAATAACTGAGGAAGGATACAAAAGTGACCATCAATGTGTAGTTCACGGCTTTATTCTTATAGACCTCTGTATTGACCGAGGTGGCATTTAACGACAATGGAGAAAAACAGTCTTTATCATCATTTGCGGAAGGGGACTCCAATAATCCTTCCAACTGATAACGATCCTGTTCTCCATCTGGAAACAAACAATGAAAAAAAATAAAATAAGTTCATTCTTCTTGCCTTGAAACGTAGAAATGACTACCAAATAGGAGAAGGTTGTAGAAATGTTTTTGCCACTAGCTTGAGTTGACCATGGTGTTCATAAACAGAAAAAAAAATAAAAAATTCTAATCGGTTATGAATACCACGTGTTCTAAGACGAAATTTAAATTCAAAGAAGTCTTAAGAAAGAGTCATTAATGCAGAAACCATGCTGTCTCACATGATAAGCTTTGGATAAGGTGATGAACGTGCGTGATCGATATTAGAAGTTTGATACTCATATATAGCAATATTTTGGGAAACTAACCTCAGCCACACATATTACAAGCGGCACAGTTGACAAAGATTTCTGCCATAAGCTAATATGGTAGAAATCGTGATATGAAAAGATGAGAATTTTGCCAGTGGTACATACCGTATTGAAAGGTAGCAATGCGTGAAATCTGAGCTGATATTTCAATGTTGCAATGCTTCTCCATATTATGAATGGGTGCTGCCAAAGAAAGGTAAACAGTAAACTTATCACTCAATAAGTAGAGAAATCACCACACCAAAGTAGAAAAAACTGGAAGTTGTTTAATCATCTTACAGTTCTTTTTCTTTGCAAGCTTATCTTGGGGGGACTCTTGGAAAACTTGTGACGAGAAAACTCCAAGCTGCTCAGCAACATCAGAAGATCAGTTAGTGCCGTGATATAAGGAATATTACACTATGAAGAGGAAAGGAAACAGATACTCCGCCCATCCTGATTGTCATGATGTCTTACCAACTTAATGGACCATTGGACCATGTTACCAGCCGATGCAACACATTGCTTCTGTTACGTACTACGTGATATTTGATCTACTCATAACAGGTTTCAAAACCTAAACCTGTACAATCTTAACAGCATTCCCATATTACAAACAATATTTTGCTGGCCTATAACGCTCAATATGAACCTTCCGACAACTAATTATGGCTAATTAGAGAACACCATGTAACTGTTCTGCTCATAAAAAAATATCGAAATACTCCCTATCATGGATTGTGAAGCCTTGTAGCATACTTCCCTATCATGAGGAATGAGATCACGTAACAGGTTTCGAGAAAAGGAGATGTATTAGACAACAAATAGGCTGGGATCACAATATTACCAGATGATACGGATTAGATAGGATGTAGTCTTCTTCTGGAGCTAGCTCTTCCTCTTTTCCACTGCAAATGATGCCAATCTAAGCATGAACAATGGAGATCATTGAACACTGCCACCACCACCTTGGGGTGCAGCAGCAGTGGTGTGGTGATTTGGATGGTCAACTTGACAAAGTCACCAAGAAATGACCTTTCAGAATAGATAAAGGATGCATTGGTAGAAACCTGTTTGCCACCATCCGCAGTTGCCTGAAAGGCCAAACGTATACACCTTCTATCCTAATTCGAGCATCATTAACTCCATTTTCGTTGCTATAGACATCATTCAAAATGACTACACCCTGCATGGACAGAGAATAGGAACTACTCAAAAGACACATACAATGAAGTTAATCCAGAAGATGGCCAACATGGTGTTTAGCCAATAGTGTCATCTACCAAGGAGATCATTTTTTACCTGAACATAATGTACACCTGTTATTTTTGTGGGAGAGCTGACTAATTCAATGACCGAGTCACCATTGGATTTCTTGAAACCGAGGAACCTTGATGTGATATTCATAGAACCCGAAAAACTCCATGTACCTGCAATAAGAGAGCATACAGCTAGTTAAATGAACAGTTCGAGACAAAGCACAGAATATTAAACTAATCCAATTAGATCACTAGACAGTGAAGAGAGATCCAGAATAATAAATAGTGTAAATAAACTCATTGTTTTACACATTTGTTCGATGAAGATCTGCTGGAATGTTGATTGAGGCAACACATTGAGATTCTTGAGAAACTGGCGCGCAAGAGTGTGCAAAATAAGCAATACATGTTACGAAGATCCAAGACCCCTCAAATTCTCAAGCTACTTACTTTCAAACCACAATTTGAGAGCAACCCCAACCATCCACAACGAGCAACCGTGTGTTAGTGGGTGGAAGATTCAAGGTCTAAAAGCTCCTTATTTTTCCTATGAGACTGGTGAAAATTGAGAGTTGATTCGCTGGAATGAACTCAGGTGCGTGATCTTTAAAGAATGAAGAAACTAATCAAGCATATTGATCTTTGTTCAACAAAGCACTAATAAAATAGCAATTGATAGGCCTTAAGCAAAACCATTTCGAACCTCTGTAGATTCCAGTTATGTTCCAATGAGATGATGAACCCAAATCGCTGTCATCCTTTCTAACAAAAAGCCACTGCAGGAAGGATATCACCAGACAAAATAAGTAGCTCAGAATCAAATTCACAGCTCAAGATGAAAACTCATACAAGGGAAACTTGATCATATACAAAAAATCCAGCAACAGAATCCACATAAATCAGACTGTCAGTTCCAAGCTAGATGATTTTGGTTCTACAAACACCAAGCATTTGCACCTAATTATCAGCAAGACTTTCAAATGGAGCAAAGAAACATGTGGAAACACAAGCTTAGTCACAAATTCTACATCAATGCAATTCCAAGAACATCATTTTTTTATAATCTAAACACTCATATCATCTCAATCACCACAAAAATACAACAAACCATCAGTTTAACGAACTGACCTCGTCGCCCCACGATCGAGTTCTATCTCTCAATGGTCTCAAGCTCATTGCCGGCCTCAAAAGAACCAAGCCCACCAAAAACCCCAAAAGCACCCTACCCACAAACCCTAACCTCCACTTCTCAACATCCACCAATCCCCACCAACCCATATCAGAATTCTTCAACTCCACCAAACCCAATTAAACCTCAAACACACAAAACAAGTCCCACCCTCATCTCATCCCACTCTGCCCAAGAAAACTGGGCAATACCCATGAAAGGGAAACCAAAAGGGTTGCTTGAAATGGTGTCAAAACAATCAAAGCAGCCCGATTGAGAGAGCTCAACGGCCAATCAATTGGGGAAAAAGGGGGGTTAAAGGGTATTGGGGAAAGGTGGGATTCTGCTTGATTATAAGTGAGCCTGCACCAGTTGACGTTGAACTGCAAAAAGGTGGAAACTTTTGTGAATAATTGTAGGAATTTTGATGAAAGGTTGTGGCTTTGTTGAAAGTGGGATTTTGGGTTGTGATCATACGATGATTGATTTCAGGGTTTCAGTGGGACTTTGATGAGCTCTTTCAATTTTTTGTTCTTCTTGTGTTGTTGCTTTATCTGTCTTGTTTAGTGGTTTCTTGTAATGGAGTTGTGGTTCTTGTCCAATCTGTGTCAAGTTGGGGCTGGTCACTCGCAGCAAATTACGTTTACTAAACAAATATTAAAGGTTTAAAAAATCCGTTGTAGTCTAGTTGGTCAGGATATTCGGCTCTCACCCGAAAGACCCGGGTTCAAGTCCCGGCAACGGAATTTTTTTCCATTTTCTTCACCACCTGTTCGTGGAAAAATCGACCACCTTTGCCCATAACTACAGCACAGGGGAAGCAAACCAAAAAGAAATGTTGCTCTCGCTCCAAATTACATGCTCGTTTCACCAGAGATTATTTCAAATTTCAATACGAGGAAAATCAACACATTCAGTTCTGTACATCATTTGTACACTGCACATATACAAAGACGAGCCACTTTCAGACCTTCTGTTTTCTTCTTTTCTTGTAATCTCGAAGAACTTGCACTTGCTGCTCTGGAGTTGCAGACAATACCCATCTGCTGAATTCCAACTCTCCCATGCCCATGTATGCAGCAACGAGGCCGAACTGCCTCTTCTTATCCTCCTTGGATGGCAATGGTGGCCTTCGCTTCATGATCGGGAGACTAGGCTTGCCTGAACTGTCACCTGGAGTTATGTTCACATCTTCGCTGGTTAAATGTCCCGGTCCCATATTTACAACTTCTTCGTTGCGATGAGTGTATACTATACCTGTAACATGTTCAGAAAATCCAGATTAATACCACCCCAGTATACAACACACTAGTTCCACATAATTTGAAACTTCATTCCTGTTAGTTTTTCTATTACGCGGGTTGCATCCCCTCTATCCTCCCATTGCACACCGGAAAAACATAGGGACCCTCTGGTTAGTCACTAAAGTTTGTATCCTAGGTAAGCATTGCACGAAACAGTCAATAGGATCAGGCGGGTTCCCTATTATTTATTTGACAAGGATATGGATGATACATGCAAATGAAAGAAAATGGTGCAACCGTGCAAACCAATACATACCTAGTTCTTCCAGCACAGGCTTATTTCGAGCTGCTCTACCTCCATGGTGTTTCCCACTCTCAGCGTCCGGTAAAGATGATTCGCCTGTTTCTGTTGACGGGTTAAAATGCATTTCAAGATCTTTCATGTGATGTTTGCTTCCATTTATAGTGGATTGCTTTCCCTGACTCCCATGCAATTCGATGATCTCGCTAGTAAACAGCTTCTCTGATAGATCTCGAAACAGATTATGAATGCCAAAAAGCTCTCCTTGAAATTCTTTACAATCCTGGGATAACATATACAAATCATTCAGTGAAGTGAATAAGGCCCCAAAGGACAAAAAGCTCGACTGAGGGGACAAAACATTCAGAAACGAAGTATGAAATTTGATCACAGACCTGGACACCTTCAAAATATCTCTTTTCCATCTTCCCAGAAACAGCAATATTTGACAATTGCTGCTTGTAAACTTGCCGAGTGTAAACAAGTTCTTCAAGTGAACCAGCAGCAAGAAGTCGAAAAACAATGACATGCCTCTTCTGCCCGAAGCGAAAGGATCTGTCTTGGGCCTGTAAATCATGTGATGGGTTCCAACTTGGATCAAATATCACCACACGATTTGCACTCACCAAGTTCAACCCGAGCCCACCAGCTCTTGTAGAAATGAGGAATACCTAAAAGGAAACTTTCTAGTCAACGAAGAATGAGAGAAGATCATGCATGCAAAGGTATACCACAAGATTTGATGTTGATTCAAATGCTTGCCTGCTTGCTTGGACTTGAGTTGAAGTCATTGACAAGATTTTGCCGGAGACCTGTCGGGGTGGATCCATCAAGCCTTGAGAAGCAATAACCCCTTCGAATCATAAACTTCTCCAGGATATCCAACATCCTACAATTACCACACACATTAAGCACTGGGAAGAGCAGAGGTAGCTTAAGAATTCAAAAGAATCTAATGGTATAGAAAGATGTGTTCCACGCAAACAGAAACTTAAGACGAAACAAAGAAATTCACCTAACAGAGTGGCTAAACAAAAGTACTTTGTCACCATGTGAAATCCAAGTGGACATTAACTTATCCAGGGCTCGCATTTTGCCACAATACTTTACATCACTTAGACCCATGAAGCTTTCATTCTGTGCTATCCCTGAGACCAAATCAAGATCAGGGCCAAAAACAACAGCTGCGAATTCCGCATCCTTCTTTTGCTTTTCTGGTTCATCTTTTGGATTTGGCTTGATAAGCTCCAGGTGATTGCTAATCTGTTGCAGTTTGATGATCAGCAGAGAAAAAGAAATTGGAAGTTGAAACAATGTAAAATATGAAGGATCAAGGATGGGTATTATCTGCCTCTTCTTCTAAGGACTACAACATTATGTTCAACGTGACAAAAAACATTGCCCCCCTCCTCAAACAACATAATAAAACCAGAAACGAGCTATAATATAACCTGCTGAAGCTTGATAAGGCAGGGAAGAACCACACAAAAGGGGCATGAATCACACCCCTCAGGGTTATCTCTATGAAGGTAGCTCCATATGATTCCATCCGGCAATGTTCTCTTACAACATTCAACTTGCAAGAGGGGGCTCCCGCAACTGCAAGGTAGATCCTTATTTACAAGGCACTGGATCTCTGGTTGCTGCAGCATCCTCCGGTAAACCCTTTTTTGCAACTCGCTCATAGCACAAAAGACAACATTATCTTCTTTACCCAACATTAGATGTCCAATAGTTTCTTCCTTCGTCCTCCTCAACAGATACTTGGGCAGAACAGAGGCCAGGTGTCGTTTACGTTCATCAGCAATCTGAACAAATCTGTCAGGAGCTGTTAACCTCTGCCCTTGCTTCAGAGGCTCATCATAAAACTCACGGAAATGTTCCCGTGTTCCTAGCGATTCTGGGGAAACCCAATCGAAGAGATTGAACAGTTCCATGATATTGTTTTGCATGACTGTCCCTGTGAGACCATATCGGTTCCTGGTTTTGATACCTAGGCATGCCTGATAAAGTTTTGACTTCTCATTTTTAAGGCGATGTGCCTCGTCAACAATCACAACCTCCCATTTGATCTCTGACAAAATGTTGTCGTGAATTCTATATGTATCAAAACTTGTTATCAATACCTCAACCGCCTGTACCCCTAGTCTGTCAAATATCAAATCTCGGTTTGTTCCATGATAAACTGAGACCTGAAAGTTAGCCCACTTGGAGAATTCGCTCTCCCAATTGTGGATAACAGAAGTTGGACATATGATAAGCGCTGGACCTTTTAAACCCTCATTTTGCATCCTATTTGGAGAGTTGTCAGAGTCACCATCTTTTCCATATATTGCAGCCAAGAATGCAATAGCCTGGATGGTCTTCCCAAGACCCCTATGCCACATTGAAAAATCAAAGAGTGAACTTACGGAATAATGCTCCAGATGTGTCAAAAAGATCATACATCTAACATGCGATTGGCGATTAATGGGGCACGACATAATATGGCGGCAAGACATTGTCAGATTTTGAGACCATCTGCGCCACAAGAATATTGCGTTTCGAACAATGTGATATCTAGTTGACAATTATTAGAAAAAGTGACATTAGTATAGGAAGCAATCTCCATTGTTTGGCAAAAACCATGTACTTACATGTCATCCCCAAGGATGCCTCCATGTTTATTCTTGTACAATTTATACAGGAACTTCACGCCTTCTCTCTGATGCTCAAGAAGCCTGCAGTTGATAGATGCAGGAACCTAAAACACAAAACAAGATTTATATGCATCAGGACTAAATGACTTATGAAGCCTGAGATAATAGTACAGCATATAACAAAAAGGAAATGACAACATGGTGCGTGACCAGTGGGAAAGCAAATACAGTAGTGTATGTCTAGTTTCTACATCCTAAATGGCAAATCCTCCCATGTGTAATCCAAGACTCCAAGTAATGGATCACGGGACCATATAAGTTGATTACAACAGTTCAGTATACAGAAGCCAGTGATGCCCAATATGCCTTTCCAAGTAACTGATGCAGTGATGCCCTTAAAACTAATGGATCTCTCATAGTCTCGTACATGGTAAAATCACAAACCACTGATATCATCCCTAACCAACAACCGCACAACCAGCATATAATGTCATATTCTTCGCCAAAAAGGACAACCCCCATTCGCTAAACCTAATGAACCGTATATTCTGATTCGAACAATCGAACCACGGTGTCACCCAGACTCCTTGTTAGGTCCCTCGCCGTAATGTTAGCAATGCAATGCACTAAAAACCATACTCGAATCACTACGAGCATAAAACAGATCACCGATCAACGCTTCGCTTCCTTCAACTCACATTCCCTATTCATTCCCATCATCATCCCCTGATTCGCCACCTGTCATCGCTCGCATTGAAGTCACAACCTTTCTTAAACCCTAATCAAACTCCATCACCCACAAACAAAGAACACACAAAAACATCAAAAGGGTCACCACCAATTCACCTGAATCACCGGAATCTCGCCCGGCGCCGACACAACAAGCGGCTCATACGGCCCAGTATGATCGAACACGAAACCCTCCAATCTTTGATTCGCAATTTCTCCTCTCCCACTCTCCCCATCTTCGTCTTCAACCCCATCATCAACCACAAAACCCTTGAACTGATTCTCCAATTGTTTCCCTTTTTGCCCCTGATTCTCTGTACCCACTAGGGTTTTGGGTGGTTTCTGTGGGATTGGAGAAAAGGGGTCGTCGATTCGGAGGAGTTGTTGGGCCAGAGAGGTTTTGGGGGGGTTTCTGGGGTTTGGGATGGGATCGTTGAATTGGGAATTGGAGATTGGGGATTTTGAGGAGAGGTTTGAGCATGGCTTGAGGATCTCTTTGAAGGTGTTCAACGACATGGGAAGAGAAATCGAGGAGAAAAATTGCTTTTGAGAAGTGTTACGTGTGTTTTCTGAATCATTCACGGAGTTTTCAAATGGTTATGGAAAAAATCGACTTCCAAACCTCTCATTTTATCATGGATATATCGACCATTTGTTTGAAGTCGATATTGATTGTAAGACCCATGAGTGATTCGGCGAACTTTGCAAATGATTTGGTATTGCAACATTGCAACCATTTTCGAAACTCATTAGGACAATTGGAACAATATTGTTTTCCCTTGGGTCTCTTTGAATTGTTCCAGAATCCTGTACGATAAAGTAATAGTCTAGCAGAATCACGAGTAAGAGTAGTATGAAAGTTGCAATAGTATGATTTATCATGAAGTTGAAAGATACATGCTTGTGCATCAAAGGTGAAATCACTGTGTCGATAACAGCTACAGTCTTAAATCATAAGCGAAGAAGTCTGAATGGAAATATAAAGAATACAAATCGAATAACATATATCGCTTCCCTATTTATTAAATCAGATTGAATCCGAATAAGCTTGCCAGGACCATGGTAGCGACACCACCAGTGAGCCCAGCGATGAGGGGAACTGAATATGCGAAGTCTGGTGCGGATGATTCAGCAGGAGCTGGAGATGGAGAAGGAGATTGGAAAATGTCCGCCGAGGGAGAAACTGCCTCAGGAGCAGGGGATACTGCTACAGGAGCTGGTGCAGTTGCTGCAGGAGTAGGTTTAGGCCTTGGTGCCATTACCACGGCGAGGAGCTTCTGTCCCCTGCCACAATGCTCGGCATTCCCGGTGATGAAGTAGAAGGGGCCGGACCTGTCAAATTTGAACTCCGAGAATCCATCTGTAAAGTTTTGCATTGCGCCCGTCGTGGAGCAGTGGTTGAATTCATCTTCGGTTACATACAGGACTGAATCTGGAAGGCTGTATTTGAACACTGCACCCAAAGGAGGAAAAAATAGAGGACAGCCTTATAGTATAACCAAGAAGTTGATGCAAGAAAACAAGATAGAAAAACTTATGTCGAGTCTTATTCAATATACTTTAACAGTTCTGACATATCGAATCATATATATATATGTAGGGAGGCATGCTTAATAGGCGAAAGCGGGTGAAACATATAGGGAGAAAAGGCGTTCTTGCTCACCGAGGGTATCGTTGATCTGAAACCTATGTCTCTCGGCCCAATGATTGTAGCTCTCATGAGGACTCACGACCCATCCATCTTTCTCCCCGACGAAGAACCTTCGGGCCTCCAATGTGCTCAAACTCATCAACATTACAGTGATCACGACGAAAAGCTTAGACTCCATTGCTAGTGACGATCTCACCGTGACAAGAAACTTATCAGAGCACAAAAAGGAAACTATCTGCAAGATTATACAAGGGTGAAGTGTTACAATGAGAAGGGAAGATTGTATAGTAAGAGAGAAATCGCGATATGCGAGGTATAGTGTACTATTGTATTAGCAAATGCAAGAGAGCATTGTGAGTAATTTATAGAGCGAAAAAAAGCAGGTCATCACAAGGTTACCCTTGGATAAATTAACATAAAGGGTTACTTATTATGAAAATTATTAGGGTAATTTAATTGAATTTAATGGTATATGTGTTCATAGAAAGCAAGATGCTAGATCATGATTTGCATGAAGGGATCACACACTTTGCATTGCCATTTTTGGTTCATGCAAACGGTAAAAAAAAGAACTTTGTATGTATTGTGTGTGACAGCTTGAGTTTTAAATTTTTTGTCATTTCCAAGAATAACTCTTTTAGCAAATGTCATTATGTGAAATTTAAGACGATTGATTATTGCGATTATTGATAAGGTAAGACCAATTCATTGGTGATTGAAGGATTGGAATTTTGACCGTTTGAGGTGTCCATTTTAAATGGTATAGAACAAAGAAATTAATGATTGCTGATGTTTATCCCCAATTGAAAAAGAAACGTAGAAGTTTGTAATCAACAAGGTATATGAATTTATATAATAACTATTGGCTTATAACATAGAAATATGGTAATATATCTTCAATGTGATAACTTTTTCAATAGTGAATCTTCATCGTACAAACGATCCCTTATGTTGTGATCGACAACTTGAATTTGGTATCGAGTTTTCGCATATAAAATAGACTAAATTAGAATGGATAAGATCAATCATTTAATACACAGTAAAGATTGAAAAAAAAATGTATAAAGATAGACATAAAAAATCAACAATTAAAAACAAAATAGGAGACAGATTCACTGAACCAGTCGGATACAAATGAGACCATGGCATTCACAGTACATATACAAATCCATAGCACTTTCATAGTAGGATTGGTATCAATTACGCGATGAGATCTCAAATAGCAACCATGGATGAAGACTCTACAACATAGGTGCATTATCGTAACGCATAAACTCAGCCTTAATGTCACAAGTCACAATCCCAATTGTATAATGTGGTCGTAGGAACGTCCTCGTCACAACTTTAACATGGGCACGACGACAATATAATATACATGTCATCCTAACCGCTGATTGAATAGTCACTACAGTGCCAAATTGGTTAGGTGTCTGCTGCCCCTCCGCACATGATGTTCATTTTCAGTGATGTGAACATTTCCACTTTTTGGATCTAAACTTGAATGGTACCAAACGTACCGGAAATGGTAAATTCATTGTTGTTTGTTGGCATAGTAACTTTTCTAGGTATAATGTTCTGCTGCACAGGAAAAATCTTCTTGACGAGGTCGATAACCTTATGGATTATGATCTTGTGAACTATAGACAGTCCACGGAATCATTTGCCTTGACAGTTATCAATTGTCAACGCTCGACCTTTCATCGAAAACAATAATAATTCAAAAAATCCCATAATTGATAATGTTTATAAAAATATAAAAAAATATTTAAATCTTTTTGAAGTTTCGAATTTTGACACATTGTTATCTCAATTTTGAAAATAAATACATGTTCTTTTGAGTAGGAGTTTTTTGTGAAAAAATATTTAGTTACAGAAAGATCATGTATCAAAAATCAAAATTTTTTAAAAATTTAGATAGATTAAGTATTTATTATGAAAACTATAAATGTCAATATATTAAACATAAATATTTCAAGATATTTATGTATAATTTTCTGAAAATATAATATAGACAATTTTAATTTTATTACTCCTACACAACAATAAAATGACTATTTCCGTACGAACCATCATCGACTATCAGTCTTATTGAAGTGTCGTATTTGTGGGCTTGATTGTGACTTAATCTAACAGAACCGACACTTTCACATCAAAGATCACGAAAGTTGCTCGAACCCAGAAAAATCCCACCTCTCCCATCTCATATCTTTGTCTCTCAAAGTCTCACATTCCAGGCTTTGAACTTTCCTCACTGGAAAATTTTCCCCAAATCACTCCCACTCTGTATTTGTGAATTTGTGCTTGCGGGTTGTTAGATTGCACATTGTTCACTTTCAGAATAAAGGGCATTTTTTCTCATCTGGGTTTCGCCAGATCTGGTGCAATTGAGTTGGTGTTCTTGATTTGATTAGGGTTTTGAAGATATTTTTTTAGGTTATCAAATTCTCACAAATTAGCTCTCAAAGTTCCTGTTTCTCTACATGTCTCCTCATCTTTCAAGCTAAAGATTTGAACTTTATAGTGCTAGAATTTCCCACATCAACTATCTACTTATTTTGGGATTTGTGAGGTTCGTCATTTTGGGTTCAAGCTTGGTTTTGGGTAGCTAGTTGTGATTTTTAGTTCAGCCGTTGAGGGGAAATTTAGTTTCCTTTAGAAATATTATAGTTCTGATATGAGATAAGATAAAAGACTTTGTTTGTTGGGGTTATTCTCCTCATGTGAAGAGCCTTATAGTTGGTGTGAGTGAACTAGGTTCCGGATGACCAGCCTCCTCAAATCCTGCATATTGAGCAGGAAAATGCTGGCACACAACGGGCTATTTTACCCGACTGTTGGCATCGCGACATTGGTTGCGTTCATTTACTTGTCGTTTGTCGACCTAAGGACGAGCTTCTTCGAGGAGCCGCCCTTCAATTTTGTAGAAAGGAATGGGACTCAGTGTATGCTAGATGGGAGACCCTTTTACATCAATGGTTGGAATTCTTATTGGTTAATGGACCATGCTGTGGAGGATCATAGTAGACCTAGGGTGAGGGAAATGCTGCAAGCAGGATCCAAGATGGGTCTCACGGTGTGTCGAACTTGGGCTTTCAATGATGGCGGTTCTTACCATTCGTTGCAGGTTTCGCCTGGTCAGTTCGACGAGCTAGTGTTTAAGGTATTGGCCAAGTGGTTTTCTGTTTTCGGCCTTTTTGCAACAAAAATTCCCTAGCATGATGGTGATCAATGGCCATTCAGCATTATGTTTTAGAGAATACTTGCGACGCAGTTGCGTTTTCTGAAGTGAATGATAATTTCTCTTCATTGAATTTGGAGAATGCCATCTTTGCAGGGTTTGGACTATGTCGTCGCAGAAGCAAGGAGGTTTGGTATCAGGTTGATCTTGAGTTTAGTTAACAATTTGCAACCATATGGTGGGAAAACTCAATATGCCAAGTGGGCGTGGGAGGAAGGTGTTGGAATAAGCTCTTCCAATGATTCGTTTTTCTATGATCCATCTATTCACATCTACTTCAAAGATTATATCAAGGTGATCCTCCTTCTGTTAGCTCTTAATTTGCGCAAGTCTGATTGAATCACCTGTTCATGACTCTTTTGATAGTGATTGATCTATAAATCTGGGAGTATCATGTTTTCTGACTGCTTGACAGGCCGTGCTGACCAGGAGAAACACAATCACTGGAATTGAATACAGGGATGATCCCGCGATTTTCGCCTGGGAGTTGATCAACGAGCCTCATTGCATGTCCGATCCTTCAGGAGACACTCTTGTAGTGAGTACTCGACTTCCTTTTGGGGATGGCAGTCAAATCCGTACCTGATGGGTATCCCCGAACCCGAACCTAGTCAACCCGGGGAAAAGCCGAGTTGATCGGGTTCGGGTTCGGGTTCAGGGATACTCGAATTCACATTTGCGGTTTTGGGGTGGGTATGGGGATCGTCAAACTGGACCCGATATCCGCGGGTACCCAAAACCCTGCAATCTTATAGATTACCCCATGCCATATGTATAATAGGAGCAATAATTTTTGAAGGATATTATATACGAGTATTTTATAATATCTAATAAAATTTGAAGGATGGATTGCCATAAATGAATGGACGAGATTAGGTTAGTACAATATAGGTTAGATTGTAAATAAATGAATGAACAATATTGAATCATTATTTCTATTTTTTCTTTTTCTTCTTTTTTTTTGTTTTTGGGAACCGTTTAGGCTCGGGCATGGGGATCCCCAAACTCGTTTGTGTCGGGTTTTTGAATACCCGATTGGGTATGGATCGGGTATGGGGATGGGTTTCAGGTTCGGGTTTGGGGGTATGATCCTCGCCCTAAACCCGCCCCGTTGCCATTCCTACTTCCTTTAACCGTGACTAGGTGCATTATTGAGCATGAACTTGTATTCTTCTCCTGCTCTACATCACGTCTCCAACTCGCTTTTGGGTTAGCTGAAAAGGGGAAAACTTGGAAACAAAAAATGTGCGATTCAAAATTTGACAACGTGAGCTTGTAGATATGTTTTAGGAATAGAAGCCTCGAGAACTGAACTATATTTCTCTTGATGATCTGTTTAATGAGCAATGTTTATGCTGAATATTGATATACCGAACATAGAACTGCAGGATTGGATCAAGGAAATGTCAGCATTTGTAAAGTCAGTTGACGATAAACATCTCGTTACAGTGGGACTGGAGGGATTTTATGGTCCTAAAAGCCCCAAGTCGTCTATGAATCCATCTGCATGGGTATCTACCATTGGAACTGATTTTATTCGCGACTCTCAGATACCAACTATCGATTTTGCCTCTGTTCATATCTATCCTGACCAGTGGTATAGTTCTGTACCCTGTTCTATGCAAAGTTTCAATTATTTAAAACAAATTGCCAATAACGGATACAAATTTCTGGTTACAGGTTATCGACAGACAACGTCGAGGACAAGCTTGAATTCGTCAAGAAGTGGATGCTAACCCACATTGAAGATGGGGACACACAACTCAAAAAACCTGTCATGTTCACAGAATACGGTCTCTCGAACCAGAACCAGGGATTCGATCTCTCCCACCGCGACAAACTTATCAAGACCGTCAACAATGTCATTTACAAGTCCGCTAAGGGAGGCCGATCTGGAGCCGGTTCCCTGATCTGGCAGTTCTTGGTTGGAGGAATGGAGGAGTACAATGACGATTTTGGGTTTGTCCCATGGGAAAGACCGTCGACTTTTAGTCTCATCACAAAGCAATCCTGCCGGTTGGCCTTGATGAATGGACAGCCTGACTCAACTACGAAACTGAAAGACTTGTGCGCTCGAAGACAATGGTCGCACTAATCGCCTGATGGGAACTTCATATCTGTATCATGGTTCGCAGCTGTGATATTCTCTTGTCCATAGAGATAGTAGAGTACGTGTAAGTATAAGGATTTGGAAACATATAAATCTCCTCAGGGACCACCGTGCTGTATTCGTTATCAACGTATCATGCAATACATCCCACTAGTTGTCTCCTTCGGTGGTTCTCGCATCCTGCCTTTATAATTCTACAGATCGCCATCCGAGAGTTGACCTACATGGTGGCTCATCTCATAACTCTGAAGAGGGAAAGCTGCATATATTATTCTATCTTACGCGGGTATCCTTTCTTATAAATGCATAGACATACAGATGAGTTTTATTTTTAAAGAAAAAGTGAGTTTTATTTTAATCTCAGCAGTCTAATGTATCATTATTTTAATCTCAAATTTAAGATGTCTTTGACACAAATCCTCACCGGTCGCCTCTCTTGCAAGCACTCCCCGACGCCCTCGATTCCGGCCAAAACTCGCTGGGAGCTGCCGCAGGTATCACACTGCAAACTTCATGGCCATGCTCGTGTCAGTTCTCTCCCTCCACGGAATTATTACCAATCACTGTTATCTCAGATATATAAGAGAAACCCTACTTCAAAAGTTCCAGATTCTGCTGTGTTGCAGTGTTCATTGAAGTTGTTGACTCATGATGAAGTCGAGGCTCAATTCATGAGCCGTAATTGGCTTTTGTGATTCCGGTGATATGAATGAAAGTCGTCGTATCCATGTAGTCGACGTACATAAAGCAGGTGCTTATGTGATGAACCGATGAATATTTCATAATTTACTTTTATTATCATGAGTGAACGTTGGAGTTCATTTGTGCGTGCAGAGTGTTGAAGAAGCTTGTAAAAACTACGATGCTGTAACGATGTTAGAGTATCCTGGTTGGAGGAAGAACCGAAGAAGAGCGTCAAATCGGGCCATATTACTATGCCTTCGGAAAGATTTGAGGTCTTGGCGGCGTAACAAGGTGAATCTCTCTGCCTTGCTGCGATACTCATTTATGTTAGAATGGATATTGGATATCTGAGATTCTAATTAGCCTTTGACTTGCCAATGCTGTTATTTGGATTTGTTGTTAGATTGTCTATAGACATGTCTTATGTGCACGGGGTTGGAAGGGATTTATTCAAGTAGTAAGAGTACTACAACTTTTGGCGCGCAAGGTTTGTGTCCAACATAACACAGATAGCCTGTTAGGCCTGATTTTGCTGCATGATGGATTGAGCCGTTTCGAGAAACTCGTGCACAGCTTTGAGAGAAGATCCTGCCGTTGGTTCTTGTTCATTCACCGCAGCTCTCAACTGCTTTCTTGCTTCCACTGCCGCCTTCTTCATCTCGCCACCTTTACTGTCTCTTGCCAAAACTAGTTCAACCACAGCCTTTACTTTCTCCTTGCTTAGATTATCTTCGAAGCCTCTTGCAAGTTCCATGGATACTCCCATCTCATCTTCCAACATCTTTGAGTTATACGCCTGCTCACCCCCCAACAGCCATCCTATGATCAGCACTCCCTGACTCAAGCTCTCTAATATCGATTTCCAGCCACAATGGCTCAAGAAGGCACTTGTGGATGTATGTGATAAAATTTCTATCTGCGGCGCCTATTTCTTGATCAGCATGCCCTTAGTTGTTTTCCGAACTCTGTCTTCGAACCCTTTTGGTAGCCATTCGTCTTTGAACTCTCCATCTGGATCGAAGCCTATAGGTGGTCTGATCACCCATAAGAACGATGCTCTGCTCTCCTCCAATCCCATTGCCAATTGCATCATCTGTGTAGGCGTTATACTGTTCTGAGACCCGAAAGAGATGTATACAACGGAACCACTTGGTTGTCCGTCGAGCCATTTCATACATTCCTCTCCAGGACTATCTTGGTTCGACAGTCGGGAGTCTGATAACATGGTTGAAGGGAGCATTGGACCAATTGGCCAAACTGGTAGCCTTAGGTAGTTCCTTAGAATTGACAGTCCAAGAGGTTCCATTTCCTCGACCGTGTTCACTAGCCAGCCTGAGGAGCCCATCGCATGACTTATTTGTGACTTGAAGAACCTGGAACGCGAGTCTGAGCCATCTGCTCCTTGGAGGAACTTGGTAACTTGTGTGAGGTGGAATTTAGGTTTCTCTCGGAATCCTGGCAGGGCGGAGAGCCCATCGTGGGGAGGATGTCGATGTGGGAGATGCTCCCACATAGAGATGTAGGCTGCTGTGCCATAGGCACCTCCTGCAAGATTGGATTCCCCGTTAATGATAAACTAAGTGATCTAACTCAACAACAGCCGGCTCGGGTTCTCCTACCATGGACAGGGTCTCGGAAAAGTGAGATGTACGTAATTTTAACAGAGATGGAGTTTCCTGATGCTCTTAGGAACCAAGACTTGAGATTCAGTAATGAACTTACAGGTCGAGAAAGTGATGCCAACAGATCCCAAACTCTTAGCAAGACCTACAGCCCATCCGAAGAAAACATCAGCAACCACACAAAGCCGAGCACGACCCGTCTTCCCAATGATCTGATCTTCAATGAAACCCCGGAGAGGCCCTTCGAGGGCAGTGGAAGCATGAAGCAGCGTTTCGAGTTCGTTATGATCAATCAATGATCTGATCTGATCTGATCTTCCTAATGTTCTCGACATTTGGTGGTAGCCCGTGGTCAGAGCTGCAGAACGGAAGCTCCACGAACCGGATAGCGTTATGGACATCAGCAGATCGCGATGACGACGAACCTTGGTCGCTTGCGAGCTTCGACCGAAGGTAGTGAATGTTGATAGGGGTGTTGAGGATAGTGATGGTGAAACCAGTGATTTTGTTGAGACGCTTTGCTAGCTCTAGGAATGGGTTGAGGTGACCCATTGCTGGGAATGGCAGCATCAGTATGTGCTCTTCTTTTGAGTTTGAGTCCATATCTTTCTCCTCCGCCGGCGGCGGCGGTGGTTGTCGTGGCGGCGGCGGTGGTTGTCGTGGCGGCGGCAATGGTGTTAGTGATTGATTGTTGTAACTTAGTTTCGTTGAATAAGTGGTGTATAGAACACCTTTATCCGTTATTGTCTTCTTGATAAAAGGGCAACTACTAGTTGGCAGCTACTTTAACGGAATGGATTCTCTAGATTTTGTCTCTTTTGTTATTCTTCGCTTTTTTGATATTTTTATTGGGGTAGTACTTAACAATTCCATCGTGTGAATGTACCTAATCGAAATTTTTGTATTTGCTAGAAGGATGCTGGACGTGATCAAAAATACAAAAATACAAGCTTGACGCAGAAGGCGCCGCCTTCGTTCTTAATCCCATTCGTGTTATTGAAGTTTGCATGGACGTTGAGTGTCGCCACGGTGAAAGCAGTTCTTCGCTGGATTTGCTTCGCTCGTGCGAGGAATCGTATGAGATGTCCGTCTCCATGAAGTGTAGCATCAGTAGCTGCTCCAAGGTATCTCAGTGATCCTAACTGGATAGATGTCATACAAGAAGAACTAAATGAGTTCAAAAGAAATCAAATATGATATCTTGTGTCAAGACCAAAAAACCATCCAATTGTTGGCTGCAAGTTGGTCTTCAGGAACAAATCTGATGAAAATGGAATAATCATCAAAAATAAGGGTAAATTGGTGGTCAAAGGGTACTCTCAAGAAGA
Source organism: Drosera spatulata (assembly GCA_035668315.1). Classification (NCBI taxonomy): domain Eukaryota; kingdom Viridiplantae; phylum Streptophyta; class Magnoliopsida; order Caryophyllales; family Droseraceae; genus Drosera; species Drosera spatulata. The sequence continues at coordinate 19,213 of JAOVYX010022647.1, forward strand.
AGGGAGTCTTTTTGTGTTCTTCATTGTGTTAGTTTTACTTTTGTTTTGTTTTTTTTTTTTAAGGTCGGACTAGAATCGAGCTGAACAGTGTCTTCTTTCCCGTTGATTCTACCAAGCCCATTCACTAGGTTGTGGTTTCGCTGGATAATATATAAGGACAATGGGAATCTCATTAATCCATTCATACACGTCACTAATTAGATGACGAGGCATTTGGCTTTGGCTGCTACCTTAAAAGAGTCATATTTAATGAATGTGTATTTGATACCACAATCTGAAGTAGCATATTAGCCATTAGGTAATCCATCTCCTTGTTTTGTGTACTACTTCATTGATAGTGTTCATTTCCTTGTATGTGTGTGGTGAGCGGAAAGTCGAGCAAAGTTCTTGACATAGATTATAATTGAAGCCGCTAAATCAATATTACATGCTGAAAGCTAAATGACTGTTACATGCTAAGAGCAGCATCTGCTTCTAAGTGGAAAACCACACTCATGCTATCAGATATGAGCCTGGGACCTTAAAGAGAGAATGGTGTCGACGAAAACATCCATCGCTTTGACTGAAGATCCCTCCTGGATCGCTTCCTCTTTTACGGCCATATACAGCTTCTTGCTGATCTCCACCGCCACCCGCTTCAACTCCCCACCTTTACCTTTTATGTCCATGACCAATTCGACAACTCTCTTCACTTCCTCCTTAGTAAGTCCATCCTCCAATCCTCGTGTCAGCTCGACCGATACACCCATCTCCTCGACCAACATCTTCGAGTTATAGCTCTGCTCGGCCGCCAATGGCCACCCTATGATTGGCACCCCTTGACTCAAGCTCTCCAATATCGAGTTCCAGCCGCAGTGACTTAGGAATGCGCCTGTTGAGCCATGCGACAGGATCTCCATCTGTGGCGCCCATTTCTTCACTAGGATACCTTGGTTGTTTTCCCGCATTCTTTCTTCAAACCCTGGTGGAAGCCACTCGTCTTTGAAGTCCCCGTCCGGGTTGAATCCAAATGGCGGCCTGATCACCCACAAGAATCGCTTTGCACTCTCTTCCAAACCCATTGCTAGTTGCATCATCTGGTTTGGAGTGATACTGTTCTGAGACCCGAATGATATGTAGAGCACGGAATCTTGTGAATGTTGGTCTAGCCACTGAATGTATTCATCTTTCTCATTTGGTTCACTCTTCACTGGTTTATGTGATAGCATCTCTGGAGGGAGTAGAGGGCCGATCGGCCAGACGGGTACTTTCAGATAGTTTCTGATTATAGACATACCTAGAGGCTCAACTTCCTCCACCGTGTTCAATAACCAGCCGGATGAGCTCATTGCGAGGCTTATCTGTGCTTGAAAGAACGCGGACCATCTATCCGTGCCATCCGCTGCTCGCAAGAACTTGTGAAGCTGCGTGATGTGAAACTTATGACTCTCTGGGAACCCTGGCGGGGTGAAGTAACCGTCCTGGGTGGCCGAATGCCGATGAGGCAGATCTTTCCATATGGAGATGTAAGCCGTCGTGCCATAGGCACCGCCTGTAGCATTTGAGAGAACGTCAATATTATACTTGATGATTCAGTTGCAAGTATGTTATATTCTTTTCTTTCGATGCATTTGCCTGAATCCCCTAACTTTATAACGCTTCAGTTCGGAGATATATTGTTAACATATGAATAGTATTCTTGTTGCTGTTTCTGTACGGTTTGAGCTCTTGACAGAATGTTATTCTTATGGTGAGCTGCTATTATGTAAAGCAGAAAACATGTCCAATAAAGCTCACCGGTGGAGAAGGTGACGCCGACCGACCCAAAACTCCTGGCGACATCGACCGCCCATCCACAGAATACATCGCTCACAATGCAAAGTGGCGGCCTCCCTTCTTTCGCCACAACCTGGTCCTTGATGAACTCTCTTAAAGCCGGCTCCAAGGTGGCGGAGGCATGAAACAGGTCGATAACCTGATGAAGCGACAAGGACCGCGTGCTCTCCACGTTCGGAGGCAACCCATGATCCAAACTACAGAATGGAAGCTCGACTAGGCGAATGTTGGCTGTCATCGCTGCATCTTCGTCGCCTTGGAGCTTGGAACGGAGATACTTGATGTTTAGAGGGGTGTTGAGGATTGTGACGACGTAGACGGTGGATTGGTGGATTCGTTTCGCTAGCTCAAGGAATGGAATCAGATGGCCTCTGGCCATGTAAGGGACTAGCAAGATGTGCTCTGAGTTTGAACCCATGGTGATCTCTCTAGTGTGCTTCTTGTTGAGAGGTTTGACGAGTCTTGTGCTGAGACTTCATGGGTTTATATGGTGCCTAATAGTTGGGTGAAACCAATCTGGATTGACGTAGTGGTGTTCGACTTAACTTTCTTCTTGAAGGTCCTGGGTTTGAATCCCATTAATCTCGTTCTTTGATTTCGTTCAAAACTTTACCCATTGATGAGAAGTGACCACGTTGAAAAAAGATTTTTTTTAGTAAGATAATAAGTCATATTTTTCTCTTTTGGATCTCATTAATGTGACTCTTTTAAGTTATATTATCATGTCCTTGTTTAATCTTGTATAGAGCCACGAAGGATGTTCTATAAGGTCACGGGACTAGTCCTTTGACTTCTTGTCTTTTTTTGCAGGCAAAATGGAGAGTAGAACGTGGTTTGGCTTTGTTCGGCTGAGGTTGGGGTGTCGTGTGTGGATGTGATATGACTCATATGAACGTGGACAAGGACATGTGAGGTGAATAGAAAAGCATGTACAGTGACATGAAGTTGATAGTTGCCAGGTGATGCATTGCATCATGGTTTACGTTTTAGTGGTAGATGACTCATGGGTTGTTTGATCCTCCCTTCCTAAAAAGGATTATAATTTTTTTATGATTCACGTATGTCTATATAAATTTTGATTAAATATTATTTTTTAGATAATTAAATATTAGTTTTTGAGAAAATATAATAAAATATTAATAATAATAAAAGTTATGTATTTTAATTTAAGACTAATAAAAAATATAAATTATATCGTTTAGATAAATAATGAAGTTTTTCAAATTATATACAAAATAGTGCATAAAGAAACGTTATAATAATTATAAGACGGAGGTAATATTATTGTTCAAAACAGTAAAAAATTAAAATTAAAAACAAAAATAAAAAAATCATTAACAAAAATCAAAATTATTTTATAAATTAACATGATTTTTTAAAAACGTGATCTTATAGAGGAGGCGGTTCTAATGTCTCGAGGTTTTAATGTCTCTGATGTGTGAATCATCGCGGCTGTGATATTCTCTCGTTCATAGAGATGGTAGAGAATGTGTATGTACAAGGATTTATAAACATATACTACATCCGTTTCATAAAAAATATAACGAATATATATTTTATATTATTCTATATGTATAAATATAAATCTCGTTTTCATATCAAATCACATGTGATCATTTTACAGCATGTATTAGGTTGAAATTTACTCAACCATTGATATTTCACGATAAACTACGTTTGATCGTCTTTATATGCGTGTCAAACTTTACATCGATACACATACAAAATCAAAACGTTATATTTTTCGTGGGACGGAGGGAACACATCTCTTCGGTGACCAACGTGCTGTATTCATTTATCATGCAATACATCCAACTATTTGTCACCTTCGGTGTTTCTTACCAGGGGCGGAGCCAGAAAAAATGTATGAGGGGTCGGATAATGTTATCGATTTTTGAACTTTAAACTATATATTTATCACAATATTAAAATTATTCTCTCATTAATTTAATTTTTTAAGGAATCAAAGAGTGAATCACCTAAAATTTTAATAATCTTCTATGAATAATCAATCTTTAAAATTAATCCATTAATGAGAATGAGAAATTAAAATCATAATGGCAATTTCAATAAATGATAGTGTGATTCAAAGGAAAAAATAATAAAGATAGTAACATTATACTCACTCCGTCCCATAAACTTTACAACATGTACGTATTATATAGTATCCTATACGGATAAATATAAATCTACTTTTCACATCAAATCACATCTAATCGTCCCGTAACATGTATTAGCTTGAAGTACGTGACTTACACAATGTATATGAGGTGTTTTCATTAAGGCATATATGTACATCTAACAGACGTACTAAGATGGTTATGAGGTATTTTCATTAAAATGTATTAGATGAATAACAGACGTATTAGTATGTTTATGAGATGTTTTCATTAATGCGTACTAGATGAATAATAGACGTACTAGTATGTTTATGAGATATTTTCATCAAGACGTACTAGATGAATAACAGACATATTAGTATATTTATGATGTATTTTCATTAATGCGTATTAGATGAATAACATACGTATTAGTATGTTTATGAGGTAATTTCAATAAGACCGTTTTGAAAATATGGATGTTGTTTCATCTTCTTGTTTGAGTTGAATGATGGAGTTGGAATCTTTTCTCGCCACAAAACCAAAAGCCCCGTCTACATTTCTAGACCTAAAAAACAAAACCACGTACAAATATGGAGATGTAAGAACTTTGAGAAAGCATGGTAATGATGTTTTTGTACTTGTTAGAGTGATTGAACTGCTGCGTAGGTCATTGAATACGCATGCGCATATTGTTTCATAACGTCCGTTCGTTCTTAGGTGGTTTTATCAAATCCTAATTATAGTCATAGTTAGGGATATTTTAACAACGTACCAGGATATTAGAAAAGATCGGGAATACATGAAGCTAAGAGTAACGACTTGCAATTTTCGATACGATAATGGCAAGCTAAGAGTTATCCGATTCTCCTAGATTAGTTGACATGACAATTGCGACGATAAAGCGAAAGCTGAAGTGATTAAGCAAATTATCGATTGTGTTAGAAGAAAACCCTTACCATTGAGCTACTTGTTTGAATTGTTTTTTTGTTTTTCTCCGACAGATTGTTACAATTAATGTCTTTACATGACAACAATAATAAAATCATCACAATCATCATGGTCATCAGCAACATATTATAGCCAAACTAAACATCACCATCAACATCACTAACACAAGATTTCTCTTTTGATAACCACTAATAATCATCAGATCAGATCTATTTCGAGGTTCGATTTCGTCGGGTCAACAGCAATGTGGACATTAGAGTTTGACGTGTCATTCCTTTTCGATTCTCGATAAAACAGCGATCCTCGCCTTGCCGTCGCCTCTATGACGGTTGCGACGTCGATTTTAGCCACAATTTTCGTCGTCGCGTGTTTCTTTGGTTTCGCCTTGCCTGTGATGATAAAAAAAGATTGATTTGAGTGTGGGGGTAAAGATTTGGGAATTAGGGATTTGATTGGATTGTTTGAATTGGGAAATGGACAAAAATGATATTTTATTTGTTTCAGTTTATTTGGAACTCCTTTTTTTTAGTCTCAATATAAATATAATATTTTTATTTTTTTATTTAGTAATGAATTTATATTAATATAATCAAACTATCTCACCACCTCCTTTCTCCTCATCTTTTATCCTCTTTTCTCAACCCCACTTATATTTCACTATTATAAAAATAATATATTCATTCTTTATCAAATATCATAAAAAATTCAAACGGTCATAAAAATACACATATAAAATTACGTGTCGGATGAAACGGTTGTAATTAAAATGAGACGGAGAGAATATGTATTTGTATTTCATTTGTGGCCACAAAAGCAATGAATCACAATGGATCTCAGACATTAGAAAAGCTCAAAAGCCAAACTTGAAGACTCCAGCTACCTTTTGGTCACGCATTGTGTCACGTTAATTAGCTAAACCAAAAAGGTGGTGACTGTTGAGTGGTGACGTCGAGGTAGGCCACGGCGAATCAAGATCAAGAGACCAAAAAGTTATATCGATGGACAACGATAATGCAATAGTCATTTAACGAACGATATAACGACTGATATTGTTCAACACATGATGGAGGATGGATATGGTCATTCATTTCGCCGTATGTACAAGCATGTGATAGAGAGATTGTTTCATGTTTCTTTGATCATCTACACACACGGTCTGCGATTGAGTTAGAAATTTGAGTTAAAAAGAGTTAAAAATATTAATTTTATTTAAATGTGTAAAATATAGTCACGTTATAAGATTACAAATATAATACAACGATATCAGAAACAATTAATATGAAGAACAACAAAATGTATCCTTAACAATAAAACCGTAAAAATGTGTTCAACAAAAATATTTAGTCATCAAACACTAGTTTTAGAATCCCAAAATAAGAGCTCCTGCATCATCAACTCACAACGAGCACTAAATTCAAAAATAGCAACTCGACAACTCGGCTACTCATCACCTCAATAACTCAACAATAACAGCTCACATAATATGCACAAAACCAAAGCAAAGCAGCGGCATCCAAATACAAAGTACGAAAACATTATAGTGTTACTCAACGGTTTTCATAGCTTGAAACCGTGTTACAATTATATCGTTTGTTATAGTTTTGAGTAATCCTTTTTCTATATATGCCAGTAAGTTATTCCCTCCGTCACAGAATAAATGCCACAAATTGATAGGCACAGGATTTTAAGTGTGTGTTGAATTTTTGTGAAATTTGATGAAGAAAGAATATTTTTTTGATGATAGTGTAGTTTATTGTAGCAATTATAAAAGAGGATAGTGGGTGTACTGTACCTGAGTTTAATTAATTTTATATTTTTTAGATAAAATTTTTTCAAATAGGATATGTTATAATTATTATGGGTCATCCAAAAAAAAAAAAATCAAATGTTACATTTATTTTGAGACGGAGGGAGTATCACTCATCCATTCATCTCCCATTCGATTGGGCAGTCGAGGGCAGAGTTTTTATATGTTTCATTGTAGAAAACCCTCTCTCTAAGCTACCAGTAGCTACTGGTAAGAGCAATATAAGTTTCACAAAGCTTATATACAAAAGGATTTATTGCTTTTGAAAACTTTGAAATTCACAGCGAGAATTTTTATTTTTATTTTTATTTTTTTGGTGCATGAAGGAGAGAATGAAACGTCTTAGATGGGTGAGAGAATTGAGATACAAAAAAGCGTGAGAATTTAAAATATTGATGACATAGAGGTCGGCGTTTTCCTTATTTTGAGATACGGTGACACAGGGCCGCAACTCAGCTGAATTCATACGACCCAAGCTGAATATGCATGTTGAGCGTAATGCTTGTACCTTTGACTGCATGCACACTATTTGCACACAGGACCGGTGCAGAAACTTAATGCGCATTATTCACATACAATGATACAAATATACAATACAGGTTCGTGACCAGATGCAACCACACGTTGCTGGTTTGTTCCTCTTAGCCTGATTTTACAGTGACTGCATAACATATATTTCGAATAATCTTTGACTCTATCAACTCAAGCTTTTGGATCGGTGCTTGAAGCCATTTACTTGTGTCTCTGCTTTTGCACATCGGCACCATCTTTTTTCTCCCAAATGTAATGAGGATTCTTCATGGATTGAGCGTTCAGGATTCTATGTGTATCACAAACCTTGAAAATGACGAATTTAGCAGAATTCAAATCACTGGTTTCACAATATCACATAAGATAACTTGGATAGATACAGATCAATAACAAAGAACCAAGAAACATGGACTTGTTTTCTAGTTCGATCATATCAATCATGTACAAAACCCCAGCACAGCAACAAGACATATATAACTACTTAAACCAAAAGCTACAAGCGTTGGACACACCCATACATTTCACCATAATTCATCGCAGTGATCCAAGCATTCATCTACCATGCAATCTGATTAGTAATCAGTTAGTGAGCTTCTTCATCTCCTTCTTCCTCATCATCAGCCTCGGTGAGCTCCTCGCCCCAACCGGAGCACCCATCGAACCCTTCTCCCGACTCACCTCACTTCCCACCTTCCTCATATCCATCCTCTTATCATTCACCATCCCTCCCACATCAGCAACCTTGCCGCCCCTCTCCGATCCACGACTCCCCGTCCTCACTGCCACACTCTCTCCATCTCCATCACCCACATCAAGCATTGGACTCATCTTCCCTATCCCACACCCCAAATCATCATCCACCTTCCTCGCCTCATCGCCTGCCACCTGATCAAAATCATCCTTCAATTTCCTCACCAGCCTCCTCCCCCTTCCAACCCCACCACCACCATCACTTCCCCTCTCCTCCACCACATCACCACCACCACCGCTCTCATCATCATCCTCCTCATCAACCAACAATATCATCACACTCTTCCTCTTCTTCTTCCCCACAACCGGAGCCCGAGGAGGCTCAATAAAATCATCCCCAACAACCGATTCTTCCATTTTCTTGGCTTGATCAATTGGGCTAACACTTTCTTCCCTTTTCTTGATACTTTTCTCGATCTGCTCCTTCAGTTTCTTCACATTCCCCTCGATCTTACCCTGCAATCTCAGCCGGGTCCTGCACTGTCCTCCCATCGACCAATGAGCCTCTTCCGCCCACAAGATCAGCGGATCCATGACGGGTGTTGGCGGGTCGACCCGGTCGCTGTTGAGTTTGATGTCCGTGTAGATCCGCGGCCGCGGGAGACTGCGGCCGTAGAATCTGCCCGGTCGCAATGGGATCACCATTGTTGCAATTGGGGATTGGTCGATTAGGGAATTGAGGGATGATTTGGGGGATTAGGGTTTCTAGGGTTTTGGGGGAATTGGGGGTGAGGTTTTATAGGGGGAATTGGCGGGGGATATGGGAAGGGTTTGGCGGGAAAATTGGGCGGGAAAATTGTGGGGAGATTTTTGGTTGGAGATTTGAGAGGAGATTGATTTGGAGTTGAGGTTAGTGTATATTTGGGACGGTGGAAATTGTTTTGGAGAGCTTGTTGAAGATTAGAAGGATTAGTTCAGTCCTTAAAAAGGAAAAAGGAAAAAAAAGATTAGTTTAGTGATAAGTAATTTTTCTTTTGATCTTGAGATTGGGATTTAATATTTGAAGTCATTAGGAAACAATAAGAGAATATGTGGATAGTGTTTATAACTTATTTATGAAAGTGAGATTTTTATGTAACTGTTTTAAGAGTTTTCATGCTAATTTTTCTTTGCTATACTTAATATTGATTGTAACCCTTTCTTTTTTTGTTATAAAAAACTTGAACTTTTTCCATTTAAGTATGATTCTTATATAAAAATTACCAAATCGTCGTATATTTCTATTACGATACTACAACTTACTAGGTCATCTTATAACTGTTAAAACGGGCCTATGAAGATACTCTATTTATATTGTTTAATTCCTCCGTCTTATTCAAATTGAAACATTTTTTTTGGGATATCTCATTCAACTTGTAATATTTTCATGTTTAATAATTTTTTCACATAAAAATATCAAAATTTTATCCTTATTTTATATCACATCAACTCATTCATCATCATTTTTTTTTATTATTTTCCTCACTTCTTTATCTCACACACTTATTAATTCAATACATACATAAATTATCGTGTCAGATTAAAATGTTATAATTTCAACATGACGAAGAGAGTAGTTGATAATATTATCTAGTTTCCCTATTTATGTAGATTAGATATGATGCATATATGCATATAGGGTGTATCTGTATATATTACACCTGTTGATTGCAAGAAGAGGAACAAGGGGGAAAATTCAAAAATTCTCAAGCGTGTGTCAATTTTATCATCACAAGCATTCTCAAAAACTCCAATAGAATAAAACCATGGACCAATAATAGGAGAGGATTAGAGGATTCGTTTGTTTACCGAGAATAGTATGGATAAGTGATCATTCATCATTTATTCCTTTAATCTGAAAGTATAAATACAAAGAAAGGATAAATGAACTAAATAATCCCATCTTTTCGTGATTTTTGACTTATTCCTCAAACAGATGAGCATTGAATATCCCTGGTCCTTGGGCCTGTGGTCAAGAGAGCAAGATCCGAAGACAACTACACTGGTCAGTGGTCACGTAACTCCTTCTAGTCAAGGCATCTTTTGTCGAAGCTTTAGACAATATGAACGCATCGATCAATGATATGAACGCATCGCACATCTTTTGAAACACATTGAGGCATATTCCTTCACCTTCACGTTAAAAATAATCTAATCTAATTTAAACTAATCTAATCTAATCTAATCTAATCTATATTGTATTATCCCGTCGTTAAACGACAAATCCCGACAAATCATTTTGAATGGCAAACGGTATAGCACGACATTATTATCATTTAAAAGTTTTAATGGATAATAAAATTATTTTATTTTATTTAAAATAATAGAATCTTATCCAATTAATTTTTAATTTTTGATTATGAATTGAACAGTCAAGATTAAATCTTGATGATATTAAATTTAGCTTAACTATTTGATCAAAAATTAAAAAAAAAATACGAATAATCATATCTATAATCCCATCATCATCCCAATTAAATATAAATTTTAATATCTCAAATCAAACCTAAAATATTTGGATCAAATAAAAAAAATATAATCATCATATATACAAAATATTCTACAAAGAAATATAAATAAATCCTTAAAACCTTATATTCCTATATGAAATCGTCATTAAGTTATAAATAATCTTTTTTCCCCATTCATTAATATACACGAACGAGTTTTTTATTTTATTTTATAGGTCAAGTTTTACACTAGATTTTTCTATCTCTATTCTTTTAATTCAATCTAATAATTGAGAATGAAGACTAATATTGTAAAGTCCCAGAAAATTGAGAAAAATAAATATAAAAATTATGATCAAATAATAGTTCGTAAATTAATAAACGAAACAAAATATACGTTTCTTCCTTTATAATAAATTAAAAGTGAGAAACGAATCTTATTTATAAGTCTTGAGACGTAATGTACGCTCATAATTTTAAAACTCGTGACGAATTTGGGATAATTTTTTGTCACGGAAAAATATGAAAAATTATATGTTAAATAACAACGTAATTTTTTGAGCGAGACGGTAAATTTGAATTGATGGATATGGGAGGTACGAGGTTAATTAATCCTACGATTAAACGAATCAGAAATGTTTTATTTTAAATTAATCCCATTTTCTTACTTTCTCCCTCCACACCTACCATTTTCTTTTCTCCACCACACAACTGATCCAGCCATCACGCAACACACCAACCGCACCCAACTCTACCAAGGATCTCCACTAGTGCAAAATTTCACTTTCAAGCTGCCAACCCCTCACGGATCAATCATCCTTTGCTCATTTTGCTCACACACCCACACGAACTCTCACAAGAACCAATCCCTCTCCTTCTTCTGTTTTCCTTTCCTTTCCTTGCCGTGTCTCTTTGCAGACCAACAACCGGGGCTGCGGAGCAGTTTGACAGGAAGGAGAAAATCAGCTTGGACAGCAAGAAAAACACGAGAGGAAGAAGGTAGGCAGTGGCACAAGTACGTTCCGTTCAAAGAAGAAGTGGAACCGAACTAGCCATACCAAGTCAAACCGGGCTCAAAATCGTTTTAACAAAAGGGTGAGCGCTGCGACTCTCATAGCTTAGTGTCATACAGTCCATTTGTAGCTAAATAACGAAAGAAACGACAAGGAAAATAAGCTACAGATGATTGAAATTCGTTTATAAGCCAAAAGACGAGTTATGCTCATGAGACCCTTTACGTACCAAACAAGCCCAAAACTGAACAAACATGACAAAAACTAAATAAATATTATATTTATGAAGTTTTAGATCATTTGGGATTGAATTGGTTGGGTAAAACGTGAAAAATTAGCAAATCAATCTATAGTAGTTTCTGGACAGCTTTGATAACCAAGATTAGAACACGTTTTGACCCTAGTTAGAGCTTATTCAGCAAATGAGTCTTGAAACAAAGTTGTAAAGGACTTTCTGACTTTTCCAATGAATAAAGAGTCACCCAATTTGATTAGAAAACGAGGAAGTTCTGCACGTTCGAAGTCAAGCCAAAAAATTTGGAAAAACCATCGAAGCTTCGGGACATTTTCACTGCCAGCCCAAAAACGTGTTTTTCTACATATTTATGCATCGTATCAACCCGTATATCCCATGTGACGATTAAAATACAGTATTTGAATAAGAAAACGTGATAAAATATATTCTTAATTATACGCAAAGCAAAAAACGTTTAGTTTGAATAGAATTCGTAATAGTTTGTGTATTTGCAAATTATACGTGAATTACAAAATAATAGTGAAGCGTACGAAAGCGTACGTAAAATCGTAATGTATGTATTTGAGAACGTATAACGTACATAGATACAAAAATAATATTAAGTTTGAATAAAAATATGTAATAACTTACATATTCGTACAAAGTACATAAAACGTGAAAATAACGGAATATACGTAAAGAATACGTAATAACGTACGGATCGTATTTGTACTAATGCAGGAACAGAAAACATTATTTGATTTCACGAGTTAAAGTAAACAAACCAAGAACCTGTCAATAAGGTAACGCTTAGATTCTTGATTTGGATGACGATACATGTTAATACAGTAGTTGTATATTAACGCGTGGTGGGTAGTTTTGTCCTGTGTGCTGTGTTATGCTGTGCTGTGTTATGTTTGCATTTCCGTGTTATTGTATAATTGTGTGGTAGCACTTGTAACTTATCGCAATTCATGATAACCTAACCCTGATAATCCTAATGCTAGGTTTTGGGTAGGTTTTTCTCCGTTAACCCCGTACGTTATATGGATGTGATAAAGACAAGTGATGGGTTTACAAGATTTGACATACGATAATAAACAAAAGCTTAGGGTTAATCTTATAAATGTTGTCATGTTAAAGATGAACATGCAAAATAGGAATGAATTCATGAGAGGTGAGGTTAAATTCCGAGTTTGTTAATCTTACTGAGTTGTTGTACTGTGACTTGGTGAAGATGTCATGTTAAACTGTACAAGGATGACTAGTTGCGACTAATCATCTTATACGCGTAGGCAACCATGTGAGGTTGTCAGGTTGTGGGGTATCTCGCTGCAGGAGACCCTTGGTCGTCGTTACAGGTTGATCCTCTGTTTCGAGTGACCCCGGACTTTAAACTTCTAGAAGAAGCTATGGATTTACTTGTTTAGCCAAGGTCACGGTGTTAACAAGAGGATATCTGTGGTCTATCATTTATATTAATTGTATGATTGATTTTGTTGTGGTTTCAGGACATATTGTTCTCTCTTTTTTCTCTTTTTGTGCTTTCCTTAAAGAGGAGACTGGCACGTTACTGAGCTCGTATAGCTCAAGGCGTTGCTTTTCTCTTGTTCCTCTATTTTTCTTACTTTTCAGGTAAAAGAAATGAGGAGGAATATTGATTAAGATCTGATTTATAATGTAAAATTGATATTTGAGACTTAATTTCTCAGTTTCTGTTGTCAAATGTGTAACAAATAAGTGCACTTGTAGACTTAGATTCTTGATGCCTAAAGTGAATATTTATTTAAATTTTATTTTGTGTTAAATTAAATTTAAATTGTCTGACTAAGGTTTGTGGGAGGTTAGTGGCAGTAATGCCACGAGGGTTTTCAGAAAAGGACTTGAAAATTGGAGCGTTACAGGTTGATATCAGAGCAACCCTACGACCGCGTGCTGAGCCTGTGGACAAGAGGTCCAGTTCAACCGTCTAGCGGGGGAAGGTTCTGGGGGTATGTGTCGTGCTTGAAGTCGTAACGAGGATATTGCGTTCTTTAAGTGGGGTGTATGTAATACTTCAAGTAAATGCTTAAATGGTTTGATAGTACTATCTATACCAATAAGGTGAACCTTCCTTTTCGGTATCCCATCACTTTAGAACTCCGCAGTTAAACGTGCTCAAAGTGGAGTACTGTTGGGAAGGGTGACCTTCTACGAAGTTTCTTAGGACGTGCGCGAGTGAGACCAAAAAACACTGAAAGAACAGATCGAAATATATAAATCAATTTATTGAAAAAAGAAAAAGAAAGAAACGAACTATCAAGTTCAATATACAATAATTTATATAAATAAGTTTTTATAATGCAAATATTATTTTAACTCTTGTTATATTTATTTATTCCGTATAACGCACGGATCAGTATTCCATTATATATCGTGTTATCCCGTCGTTCTTAAACGACAAATCATTTGGATGGTAAACCGTATGCCACGTGTCTACGTCGTCAGATCTACCTATCTCATCAATCCTCAACATACACCTCTCCGCACCTGATCCTCCCACTTCACCCTCGGGCCCCCACACACACCCTCTTCTTCTCTCTCCTCCGATTTTTGGTTTGCGAAAAATCAATTCTTTTTGTTATTCGATTGATTTTGGGATTAGGGCAAGTTTTTGGGGGAGATGGAAATCGATGATTCGCCGGCGGTGATCGGCGACAAATTGATGCAAAATAAGGTTTGGGTTTTGTACACTTTTGAGTGAATCGTTTTGTTGTAAATTCATGTGAATCCGGGCGTTCATGTAAATTTGATCATGAATTTATGTTTTGCGAGTCTGCATTGATGAAAATCGAGTCTTGGAGGATGATAAAGTTGACATGTTTTTAGGTTGGTTCAATGTCGATGATGAGGTAACCGAAGCTGTAGTCGAGATAGATCTTTAATTGGTATGGTTAAGCTTGTACGATTATAATGTTCATGATATCTGTTATTGTTGTATTGATCGGGATGGAGTTGCTTTTGTGCCCTGATGTCCTGTGTGCGCGACAAATTACAAGTCTATAAATGGTTCCGAGACACCAATTCTGTAATTATTGGTTCGTTGTGGTTAGGTCAGCCTAAGGGGGGCGCATAATAGCCTGAGACATCGTTGCATTTATGATGATTGTGGATGTATTGTTTGGATCCATATATTTGGTTTAACAAATGCCAATGCCATGGACTGTTGAATTGGTTTTTTTTTTTTTTTTTCAGGGTTCCCTATCCGAGTCTGATTTGGTGGAAGATGATGATGATGATGGGATGTATGACCCCGAGGACTATGAAGATGGGGGTGATGACTTTCTAGGCGATGGCGGTGATGACTTTATAGTAGATGATGATGATGGTGAGGATGGTGAGGATGATGATGTTGTATGCGATGATGGTGACTATTTAAAATTGCAAGCCCAATTCGACAATGTGGACTTGCCTCCTGGAGTGGAAGCTTCCGTGTCATGGATGGTGGGTGCAGCTCCGAGTGAGGTTAAATCTGATTCAGTTGCTTCCACTTCAAAAGCTAGCTCGGACTTGAAAAAGGAAGAGGAGATGGATGATGTTTTGAGGAAGTTGATGTACTTCAAACAATTTGATATTGTTGAAGATTTTTCAGATCATCACTTTACCGGTGCAAGCGACAGAAGAGTAAGTATTCCCGGGGCTGTAGGTGAATGCTGCATCTCACAGTTACTTATTGTTTTGACACACACATTCGATTTTGTTGAAGAATCATGCATCACTATTCAAGATAAACTATGTTATACTGTCTGCTTGATTGTCATCAGGGACAAGCTTCAAAGAATTGGGCAAAGAAAATTCATGATGAATGGAGAGTACTGGAGCAGAACTTGCCTGGTTAGTCTGGGTCATGACTTGCTGGTGTCTCAGCTTTTAATTGCATGAATGGTTTCTTCTCAGCTCATTGACATCGCTTATCCTCTTTCACCGTACTTTTTTTTTCCCGACTCGCGTAGTCACTCTGATGATTCTGTTGAGCTTTACTATATTCCCAACCATGTCTATAATGTGCGACTATGATAGTAGTAGTTGTGTTAGGCAGAGGTTTTGATTGCTGGTCAATGTGAGTTGTGATTAGTTACTGAAATGGCAGAGCTGTTCCGAGATGTTTTTTAGCTATTGATGAGGGTCTAGCAATAATAATGTACTAAACGAAGGTTGTCTCGATATTAAGAATGTCCACAAATATTAGCGTATTTTGCCTATGCTACAGCTCCATCATACTAGATTCTCATCGCTTTCGGTCTTCTTATGTTGTTACTTGATCGTATGCTCATTTTAGTGCATGCTTCTTCAGAGAGCATATACGTGAGAGTGTACGAGGGGCGGATGGATCTTCTGCGAGCTGCTATCATAGGACCAGCAGGCACCCCATACCATGATGGCCTTTTCTTTTTTGATGCCATATTCCCTCCTGCATATCCTAGCGTACCTCCGGTATGTATTTTGCAACCATATAGTCGATATTGTCTCATTGATATGATTACAGAGCCTTGTGTTGATAATTAATACGATTCCCATGGTACCCACATCTTTCAGTCAGTATACTATTTCTCTGGCGGACTTCGTTTGAATCCCAACCTGTACGAGTGTGGGAAAGTCTGCCTGAGCCTTTTGGGAACATGGAGTGGGCAGAGTACAGAAAAGTGGCTTCCAGATAAATCAACCATGCTTCAAGTTCTCGTCTCTATCCAAGCACTCATCCTAAATGAAAAACCCTTCTTCAATGAACCTGGCTACGAGGCCTCATTCATGGGAAACGAGGGACAAATGAGATCGAGGCATTACAATGAAGAAGCATTCCTTCTATCTGTCAAGACAATGATGTACACACTCAGGAGGCCACCAAAGGTTAGTACTTGTTCTCGTTTTTCCTACGTTATTGTATGGTTGAGTTGCTATCGGTTCAATGCACCTTAATCCGGAAACACATGCTGCATAAGAGTATTTGGCTCTCGTCATTTTTCATGTCGGTTGCGTGTAGCAATAAAAAAATGCCTATTTCCATTGCACGAAAGGTCACAATAGGATGGATTACGTTCCCCTCTAATCGTGGTTGAAGAGGGGGATGAGATCTGTTGAACCTTGTAGATCTGTTTTCCGCTTCTACGGAGTCCTCAAATGATAGTCTCCTTCATTTTTATTTCCATTTCCTTCATGCTGATACTTTGTTTGAGCGGCGCATTCATTCATGGGATTTTTGTTTCATGCACTTTGCAGCATTTTGAGGACCTTGTGGCTGGTCATTTCCGAATCCGTGCCCATGATATTCTTTCAGCATGTTCAGCATACTCGCAAGGTGCACTTGTTGGATGCGATACCAAAATGAGTATGCGCGATCGCAACCAGGGTAACAGCAGTGGTTCTGCAGGCTTCAAAGATAAGGTGAAGGGTATTACTAAGAAAATTGCTGCTTCCTTGATAGAAAATGGCGCGAAGGACTGCGAGAAGTTCCAGGCCTAAGTAATCACAATAAGAGTGCCAAGCTAATAAGATCCGACTTCCATAACTCTGGCGAAGCATGACTGCGGGCGCTTACTGCTACACCTTGTGGCAGATTTTTTGGGATAACTGGTAGAGTAGCTACCAGGATTTGCACAGTCAGATATTTTCTTGTCTTAGATGTAGTTTCTGGATTCTAAAAATCGGATGTATGTTGTTTTCAATACTGAATTTCGGTAACGAGTATATAGTGTGTAGGGATCATATCTAAGTGGTATTTTTTCCTATTTTTGGTCTTTTTCCTATCTAGTAGTACATGAAGCTTGGCAATTTTCCATACCTCCGGTTTCAGCAACCCTCCCTCTCCACCATGGTAATGTGCTTGTTGCGAAGCGTGATCGAGCATTGTTGTATGTCACAGAAACACAGAGCACACAAAGCTCATAATGAGCTCGGTTTTCCCGTTGATGATCGTGTCGGTGGATTTTTACGTTCTGTCGATATGATATTCACACGTAAGAAGAATCCGTAAAACTCAGTGAGATGCTTGGTCTTCAGCCATGGATCCAAAGCTAAACGAGATGTGCAAAATGTGATAGTCTGACATGCGATGCTGATGGATGCTAGATATTAGTGGATTGATGCCTGTTCGTTGTTTTGTAATCAAATTCCCCTGTAATGTATAGTAGTCGGCTTAATCCACATGATTTTCAGTTAAACTCCGGCTGTATAATAAGCTCCAATTCCAAAAGCAAAAATCAATACTCATACTGACAACCACAAACTGTTGGTCCAAGTAACAACAGAAAGCAGCATAAAATGTGATCTGTGCTTGAAACACAAACACGAAATTTAACAGCATCACTAGAAAATGAGATTCATGAACAAATCATATCCCTAGAAAACTCGTACCAGTATTTACATATATACGGGTAGTGTCTGCATGAAAACTCTCATTGCTTTGAGCCATAGGGAAAACCGGAAAACGATCCACGGATAACACACCATGGAATTTTACTTCAAGATTGAGAAACTAGCAGCAGTGTCTGAACTTATAAACTACACCTAAAGACATCTGTAGATGTCCGACATGCCAGTTACAGAAAAGGGCAAAAGGACATGAAACAAAACTGAAGTATGAATAAGGATGAACTACGCGCTGGAAGACTCTGATTTTCCCAGTTCTGAACTCAGCATATGATGGAGAAGGATATCAACTCTCTGGCTCCTACTTTTAGTCCTGAAACATATTAGCAAACAAAGGTATAACAAGGAAAGCTATGATGAAGCAATGTAGCAACTGTTTCAGAATGGTACTCACGAAACATATCTTCGTCGCTCTCTGCTTCCATGTTCTTAGAGAAGAGACATGTCATTTGAGTTGGCAAAGTGCAAATGATATGCTTCTACAAAAAAGGTCTATGAGGACGGATGTTGTTCAAGAAAAGCAGGCTGTAACTTTGCTTCCTATCGTCTTGTTGCTTATAGAATATAGATAGACAACCATGCTTCTGTGTTGTTAATTTCATTTCACATTGTACCCAGATAGCTTAACAAGGATGAAGATAGCAATTCACAAAAACAAAATTGAAGGATATGAGTGCTACAGCCTGCACCCCTTGAGCGATATTGAAGCAGAAAATAATCGATATTACTCTGACCTTGTGCTCTTCCAATTCTTCCGATTCTTCAAGCTCCCGTTCTGCAAAGAATGCCTCCAATACAAACGCAACAATCTGAAAACATCACAGAAACCAAGTTGCCATTCAACTTTGTGCTTTTGAGAAAACAAAGGAAATGTGCTGTCAAGCATCAATAAACTTTACCAGATTCAATATCAGTAGAACTGTTACAACATAGAAGCTGATAAAGTAGACCAGGGTGAAAGAGGTCCCTGTCAGATCCTTGTAACTCTGAAATTGTAGACAGCAAAATTTAGTAGACAAAGATAAAAGAAACTCAAAACATTGTATTGCAGTTCACAGTAGAGAAACCTTAGTTTTCTCCACAGTGAGCAGGGAAAAGAAAAATAAAATAAAATTACAAAGTAAGTCATCAACTAACATCATCTGCAGCTTTCTAAAAAATAAAGGCCTACCTGCATCCAGACTTGCCAATTATTCATGACAAGTAAATCGAAAACCGTCACCATTGCATTTGGATAGTCGTTGAAGTTGAAGAGAAAGTAGCTAATTTAGTCAAGGAAGTGACTTGAGTGAAATGCTGACATGTAATAATGCGTGAGAATGCAGTGGTTGCCTGGTTGGGATGTTGACGGAAGGGTGGTGACAGAGATACTACTTAGACATGATGCATAAATCACAGTGCTACATGTAGCACAAGGATACTCATTTTCTGCAAGCTCGGTACCCTCCAGGTAAGGATCACCAGCATTAACAATCCCTCCAAAAATCTGTCAAAAGCAAACATCACGACAACAATACATTTTTGTACAACGCAATACAAAGTGATCTATAATATCAATGCAGAGATTGACAAAAACGTTGGACAACTGCCGGTTTGACAAAATATTCGAACAGCAGCCACAAAATTGGAGGAACTCCGTTGCATATAAAACATTAGATCAAGACATAAAAGGTCCGATTAAAATATACTTCACGCTTTGGTGATGCATGTAGGGGTTTAGACAATATTATATGGAAATAAGTGCGATCCTAAAATTTCTTCAAAAATTAAGCCAGAGTAAATTCCACTAGTAGACTTGGTAGCACCGTAGCAAGAAAAGAAAATTTCCTCCTCTACATGTTCTCTAGGAAAAAATTAAATTAGCCAGAGAGCATCAGATTCACCTGCACACCAAGAGAGCTGTAGACACACATGACACAGAATATGGTGCCCAGATGTGGCATTAAGCTAGGAATGAGGGTTAGGAATGTAGCAACAAAGGCTCTGTACCGCTTGACATGCATCAAGAGCCTTATTAACCGCAGAACCCTGGCGAGAATAAGATATCGGATCCTGCTCGCAGACATCAAAGCACAAACCATCAGTAGCAACATTCAAGAAGCACAATAACCATGTCTATTGCATGTTTTATGCAATAATAAATCATGTCTCACCAAACATAATGCAAAATGTAAGGTGTGGGGATTGAGTAGTTAAAACATAAAAGAGAAAGATGAGATGTTTTTTTTTTTACCATTCTCCATTCGATAGAAACGTTGACCCGTTGGGTGACGCAAAAGTTGCAGTTTCTCCCGCAACTGCAAAGGGTCTCAAAAGCAACAATAAAGATGGGGGGAAAACATAATAAAAGAGGAAGAAGCATCAAGCTTTCATAAAGAGATAAACTTCTAGACTCGAAGTTTACTCCTTGGAATGGCTCTTTTATAGTAGCAGTGGTCATGAGTAAATGGAACAATTGGTTCTTTACCCTCATTTTCATTGCATCAAAGGAATAAAGCTGAATGAAGCTCTTCCTACCTATAACCCAAGTAATGACAAAATCAAAGCGATTTAGCCCATCACTACAGTAATTCACAAATCCATAGGCATAAACCTTTAGAGCCATTTCCACGACATATATCCAACCTGTAAGAAGCCAAAGCCATTATAAAGAAATATCAACAAAGACAAACAGAAATACCGGTATAAAGTAGAGTAGAGAACGTATTGACCGCAGTAACAGATGAACATTCAGCCCACAGCATACTGATGATAGAGATTTGAACCTAGAGGTTACCATGTGTTTTAACTTCCTAGAGAGACAGAGAAAAAGAACGAGTATAAGTCCTTACCAAAGACGAATTCCACTTCTTGCCAGACCGTTTGAGCAGAATTATCTTCTAAATCAAGCTGCAAAAACAAACAATAGCAGCCAAACACAAAAATTAAAACCGGGACTAGTCAAGCATGTTCAGATAATTTATCACAATGGAAGATACAAAGGAAATAACATATGACATTCACAGAATGCATTCAAAATTGCAATAACAGAAAACAGCAAATGACTAAGCAGCTATCTCACCGTTGTTTCAACAACAACAGCTACCAGGTTAACGATGAGAATGAGAGCAATCACATTTCCAAATGTTGGACTGCGAACAAAGTCCTTCAACTTTTCTGATAAAGGTGAATGATAAAATGATCCATATCTCTCAAAGCAAGATGGCTGCAAAAGACAGCAAAGCAACAGAGGGTGCACTGAAACAGGGCCTCAAGAACTCCTCTCATTATTAGTATTCTAACGGGATGCCTTGGAGATCTTCTAATGACATGAAGGCTAGATATACTCACTGAGTCCTCTTTTTGGAACCTGAGGGCAATGGCATGGCAGAGATCAGTAAACTCATCCAAATTAATCTGCAAAAGAATAAGATGGAGTAAACAATTCTAGTGATTTCCAGCAAATGCACAAAATGAAAAAGATCTATGAATTTATACCGTGAAATAATGAGTATCATCAAGCTCATAAAAAATCGCCTCAAAATCTTCTCTTGATATTTTTGGTAGAGTTCTGCAAACATTTAGTACCAAGAACTATCAAGAACACAATTAATTCAGAAGTCACGAAAAATTTGAACCATCAGGCTTGTGCAACTCATGATCAGTACACAATTCTTGCTTCAGAAATCAAGAACAAAAGCCGAGAATAATAAAGTGTTTCGATCCAAGTATTTAAGCATTACCTGTATTTGCTCAGTTCTTCGAAGAGATGCATGCACTGCTCTTTATTCAGATATCCTAGACTCTATTCATGCAAATAAGAGAAAAAACAAGAATCGTACAAAAAAGGGGTAAATAAAGACGCAAGGCTGCTGATGAATATAGGCATGTCAAGATCAGTTGAAGAGTGATCACACAGAAAAGCTGAATACTTGGTTCTGGACGTTGTCACAGGACACTTGGGTAATATCGGATACAGCTTAAAGCCTTAAACTATCTTCAAGTGAAATACCAATACCTTCATAAAATTACTTATAGTATTCCTGGTTCTGCTTTAATCAAGAATAGTTCTGTCCATGTTTAAAAGACATCGGTATGAGACACGGAGTATCAGATAGGTACGTACTTACATTTCAGCCCAAGTTTAACAAGGATTCACAAAGGATTTCTGATTCTTTAGTTAGCAGTGTCAAAACTTTAAAGGAGCAACCAATTGGATGGCAACTGGAGTTCTTTAAATAAAAGAATGAACAACAATATAGCAATCAAGGTTACCCGTCTATCTATTAAATTGAAGGCTTTCACCAGTATCCTTCTCCTCATACAGTCCATCTCAACAACCTGCTTTGCTAGCTACAGGCAAAACAAGATGAGAGTATGAGCACTATTCTTTGCCGCCTTAGTTCTATGAAGAATAAGCAATCAGCAGAAAAAAGGAGGCGAACCACCAAAGATCACAGGATCCCAGAGGACTGTTGGAAACAATAGATAAACATGTAAGTACTTTAAGTCTAAGACTTGTACCTGGTCTTTGAAACTGTCGTATACAACAGCAAGGATCAAATTGGTGACGAAGTACACACCCAGCAGCACATACAGCATAAAAAACAGGCAATACCAGCGTGATGCCCTGCAAAAGGATATAAAGCTCAATAAACAGTGAAGAGAGTGCTTGCTCATTGACAATCTCATTAAGAGGAAGAAAGAGAAAAGAAAAAGAAAAAGCTAAATAAAGAAACAACTTTGCAGTTAAAGATGCCACCTAAGTGCCAAAGTTTCTGCGACCCAAAAAACAGGTTCCATCAATGAAAAGTTCCACACAGCCAACCAATCTCCGAAGTCCAAATACCACATAACAATCAGCCAAACAAAAGGCAGGTAAATTCTTACTTGTATGCTGGAAGCCAAACATCAGGATTGTTGGACGTGGTGAACAAAACAAACATTTGATACAATGTAGTACCATATGAAGTAAAACCATTTCTCCTTGCACAGTGTCTTCAAACATGACATATGCTACCCAACTGGAGGATAAGAGAAACAAAAGCCAAATTGCCTGCAGAAAGTAAATACAGTATTATCAGGCAAAGATAAGGATCATTATTCATATATTAATGCATGTGAATAAAATCTCAACAGATTTTTATCTGGATGGAAGATATACGCTTCTGCAGTTGTTGAATAACCTATCATAGTAAGAAAAAACATGTGCCTGTAACTGCCACGAAGCCAACTACAGCACCATGTTAACATAGAATGGAAAATTCATCTCATACTCACTGACCAAAACATTAAGATACGTCCAAAGCATTCCAGTCACGATGAGGGCACTATCTCTCAGCTCCCTGATGAGACAAATAAAAGGACGAAAACATGTCAAGAGTTTCAAGACAGGGAGTTGCGAGCTGAAGGGAGAAGCACACCAAAGAAAAAGCTGAAGGAGTCAAGCAGGAAAAATAGTGGTACAGGGAATAGGCTCATACCTAATGTTAAGAACAAAAAGGACAACTCTTATGTATGGAGCAATCCTGACAGGAAGAGAATATGAAGCAAAGGAGAAGAGAGAAATAGCATAGACTACAGAGTCAGCAACCAAAATCAGCAGCAGAATAACCCGAAATGAAAAATTGAAATATGAAGACAAGGCAACTCTTTCCAAATATCCTTCCTAATACAGTCACTTCTTAATCGTTACTGTAGTCTCTGCATTTAGGGAGAAGAGCCTCATTCTCAGTAGTGTAAGTTTAAAACTTCTAGATAACCATACCATGAATATAGAAATCTATGTGCAGAGAAAAACAGAACAGCTAAAGAGTCGTTGAGAGGAGCTAACTAAAACTTTACTATTGGGTTCGTAACTATCTATCAGTAGATAGATTTAC
>JAOVYX010022648.1:0-14357 GCA_035668315.1 Drosera spatulata
ATGCCAAACAGATTAGGTTGGGCAGCATTCTCAATCATTCAGCTCATAGGCACCGTGGCAGTCATGTCGCAGGTGGCGTGGGAAGTGTTTGTTATCTTCATTCCTGTCACAGCGATCTGTATATGGTACAAGGTAACAGACTTGCTTGACAACTTAATGCAATTTATCCAAAAGTTAGTTAGTCCGAGTTACAAATAAAAGACGTGTTTGGAGCCTGATGTTAATCATTTTGGCTGGTTTTCAGCAATACTACATACCAACAGCAAGAGAGCTAGCTCGGCTTGCAGAGATTCAGAGGGCTCCGATCCTTCACCACTTCGCTGAGTCTCTATCAGGAGCAGCAACGATACATGCTTTTGATCAAAGGCAGCGGTTCATCAACACAAACCTCGAGCTGGTAGATAATCACTCGAAGCCATGGTTTCACAACGTATCCGCTATGGAGTGGTTATCGTTCAGACTAAATCAGCTGTCGAACTTCGTCTTCGCTTTCTCGTTGGTCCTCCTGGTATCACTTCCTGATGGGATTATAAATCCAAGTAAGAACATTATCACTAAAGAATTTGTTGATAAAAGTTATGAATCAGCCGTGTTTTTGTTCTATGTCTTGGGAGCGGTAATATAGATTTTGACAAAGGCTAATACAGGCATCGCTGGTTTGGCCGTCACATATGGGATAAACTTGAATGTCCTACAAGCTTCAGTGATATGGAACATATGCAATGCTGAGAACAAAATGATTTCAGTCGAACGAGTTTTTCAGTATTCGAATCTTACTAGTGAAGCTTCACTGGTGATTGATAATCGTAGGCCGGCAGCCCACTGGCCAACAACGGGTACCATTTGCATCAAAAATCTGAAAGTGAGTTCCTATATCCCTAACCCTTTCACCATAATTTTGAGTTTTTTCCCGTGGCCTGTTTAAGGTAATTGGATTCAAACTCATGATCTTTTTGTCACACCTGTAATAAATTCTGATATCATATTGATAAATCAATTGTAATCAATGTTCAAACTTCTACTAGAACAATAAAAATATTACTTGTATTTTAACACTCCACCTGATGTGATTCGCATCAGTGTTTGACATTCACTAGACATGCTGATCGTTGGAAGATGGTATGCTTGTCATTTGCAGATAAAGTATGCGGAGCATCTACCGAGCGTGTTGAATAACATAACATGTACATTGCCAGGGAGGAAAAAGATAGGAGTAGTAGGGAGGACAGGAAGCGGGAAATCAACACTCATACAAGCCCTGTTCAGAATTGTTGAGCCAACAGAAGGGACCATAGTGATAGACGAAGTAGACATATGCAGCATCGGACTACATGACTTAAGGTCCCGACTCAGCATCATCCCTCAGGATCCAACTATGTTCGAGGGCACAGTTAGAGGAAACCTCGACCCGTTGCAGCAGTATTCGGATGCTGAGATATGGGAGGTAAATATCCTTTTTCCATGTATGATAGCAAGTACTCATCACCTGTTATGGAATAAATGGTTCTTCATGTTGGAACAGTTTGAGAAATCGAAGCAATCATATTCTTCTTCCTTGTCTTAGGCACTTGATAAATGCCAGCTCGGTGATCTGATTCGAGCGATGGAAGAAAGGTTGGACTATACAGGTAAAACCGACGGCTTTGAGCTTTCTTACGTGCAAGCGAAAAGCTAGTTTTGAATTAGTGACCCTGTGAAGTTATTCTTATACATAATTGCTTGTACTAATTTTTCCTGCAAAAATACAGTGGTTGAAAACGGAGGAAATTGGAGCGTAGGGCAAAGACAGCTGTTTTGCCTCGGAAGAGCTTTGCTGAAGCGAAGTAGTATCGTGGTACTTGATGAGGCCACAGCATCTGTCGACTCAGCGACAGATGGAACGATACAGAAAATCATCAATCAGGAGTTCAAGGATCGCACGATACTCAGCATTGCTCACAGAATCCATACCGTCATAGACAGTGATCTCGTCTTAGTCCTAAGTGAAGGTAATACTTTCAACCTTGCTTTTTTTATTTTTCAACGGTAACACTTATCTCTAAGTGTACCACATGATTAAGATATTCTTGACTGAGTATCTGACCAATAGATCAAACATTGCCAAAATAAATTGTTGCAGAGGATATTAGTTATAGTTTTTGGTTTCTGTGAACAGGAAGAATAGCAGAATATGACACACCATCAAGGCTCCTTGAAAGAGAGGATTCATTTTTCTCCAGCTTGATCCGGGAGTACTCAATGAGATCCCTTAGCTTCAACAGCTGAAACTAAGCGAGATGCTAACTCCTCTTTCGCCTTGATACTGATTCGTTTAATGAAGAAGGGTCACTGATGTGCCGATACCATGGGGCAGAAGCTTCCTAGCATGGGAGGGATCAAGCATGGATGTATATGTTCATGTATTCTAATAGGCAGTGCAATTTATTCTAGCCGATTGGTACATTGGCCTTTTAACCGGTAGACAGATTGAGCCGAAGCTTCCGTCATTGTATTTGACATTAATAAACAAACTGCTATCGGCAATAAGGGAAGAGCTAATAGAGTGCATACTCTATGTTGCGTAACGGTTTTACTCTCTTTTACCAAAGCTTTTGTTTCATTCGATTGGCACACGACTTGGAGCTTGGTTCAAGGTCAAGTACTTGTATCGAAATATATTCATTCAGCGTTATAAAACACGACAAGTATAAAAAGGATTCGGAATTTTTACTATCCAAATCGGCTTAGACCATGCTAACAATGTCACCAGCATGGCTCACGGACGGCGAAGAAAACCAACAGAAACACCCTCACTCTGGGCAAACGATTATCGCACCTCATCACATGTTATATACCATAGTGTAAAATTTTTGTAACTTATTACACATTAACATGTCATAGAGCTGATGTCTACCCATCCAATCGACATCCAGATGACATAAGTAAACCCCCTCTATGAAACAATGAAAGAGTATCGTCTTGACACTCATTGGTATTGGATCTAGTCTAGTTGATCCCCCAAACTAACACAGGAACTCCCACAAAGACAAACACAACCAAAATCCAAGATTATATGAGCAGATTTCAGTATGATGGAGCTGGCAAGAAAGGGAAAGGAGCAGCAGAAGCATAAGCGACTGGTGGTCTCCGTTGAGTTCTAGAGGTGGACTTGTTCTGCTTCCTTGAGCTCTCCACCTTGTTGTCTCGCTCTATATAATTTGGATTATGGACCGTTGTAGTCAAACCATTGTCCATATGATGATCCCAGTTATCTGACAGACGATGGAAAACGAGTCCACCCATAAATACAGGAAGATACAGGAGGCTGGCATGAAACATCCTCCTCGCATTTTTGGTTTATCGGTCGAAGCAGAATGAGAGTGCTGTTTGCGGTGATAGCCAGGGTGAGAAGAGAAGATTCGAGGCAGAACCACCCAGAAGTTGCACCCCCTGCAGAGTTTAATGCCATGCAGCAGACTGTTTAGAATACTAGGGAGTCGACAAGTTGCAGCATGACCCCAAATGTAGTGTTGCATGCAAGCGTTTTAAACAGTGTTTTTGAAGGCATGAAATGACAATTTTGACAACATGATGATGGACTAATGAGCTACACTCATCTATGCCTTTGAGTGCTCAACCGTTTACTGCCGATACCAAACAACCGTCTAAGAGCATTAAAAAAAATCATCAAAGAGAGTTGGTTCCTACTAGTACTAGGACTGAATCAAGGTGCGACCTGAATCCGGATCAATCCTAAGATAGGATAATATCGGCTTTAGCTTGCCGACAAAGGCAGTTAAAATTTTCTAGTACGCTTATGGACATAGTAGGATTATGCTCTCCTCATCAGTATTCCCCCTAGATCAACATGGGACAACCCAATGTCCCATTTGAAACCAAAATAGAAGTTCAAGCGCCCAAAGACAAAGAAAATAAGATTATAATGGAACAGAAGCATGAATGAACTCACACTCATAAGCCAAGTAGCCCAGTGGAACTAGATATAAGCAGTTCCTCAATGCCACCAAAGCGGTTCTTCGACCAGAAGCATCAGCAAGAGAAAACATCTTAAACCTGGTAGCACAAAACAAAGACATTCACTCACATCTATTGTTCAGAGATGGAAGGTAAAAATGACCTAGCTGCCTGTAGTGTTCATGTGAGCCAAAGCAAGTTCATATGTTTCAACTACTCTCTTTTAACCTTACAAGAACGAGCGGAGATCATTGGTTGCATCAGAATTTTTCTAGAGTTACTTAGCAAGACATAGATCAGTGAGAAAAATATAAACATGTAACATACCCTCCTGCAGCGTAATCATTTCGGCACAGATATGCCAGAGCCATAAAATGGGGTATTTGCCAAAAGTAAAGGGCAGCTGGTAGTATCAGCCCATTGAGAGAAATCTCGCCAGAAGCAGCAGCCCACCTGTATCACCAACCAAGAAACCATGGAAACAAGAAGACATTATCAGTAAAAAAAAAAAATATGGCAATTCATTATAGATGGTTCGAAAGATTTATGTGTTCATGTGAAGAGATAGGGTGTAAAAAACACAAGATCTTGTAGCCTTCTCAAACTTATATCCGCAGAACAAGAATTTAGAGCTCCCTAAAACTTTTGAGCTTTTTCTATAGAAAACATACAAACTGCATCGGCAGGTAGCATAAATTGCATAGCTCATTGTACCCTAGCCTAGTTAGGCACTGGCGCTCTGCGCTCCAATCATTAAGTAAACAACCCACAATATTGAGAACTACTATACCCAATTTTTTTATTTAAAAAAAAATATAAATTAGAATCTCATTCATTGCAAAGACCAAGATCTTGATATATAAACTATACCATTTCCAGGCTATTTCTACAAAGGAGTCCACTAATTCATTCTAAATTGCCCTTTCACAGCCTCACAGGATCCCAATTCCCAAGCACAGCCGCCAGAATAATTGTGGCTTCTAAACTGCACCAGATTGCCCTCCTCACCATCATTTAGGCATTCCTCGTCTCAAATCCAACACTCCTGCACCTTCTCCGTAGTTTACATGCTTGCTGCCTTGGCTTGTTTCAAAACCCACTTTGTAGGGAGGAACAATCCTATAGATCTACGCCATTAATTTGAAGTAGCCCTTGATAAAATATATTACTGCTACTCTAGACATTATCCACACTAGCAACACAGACAAGAAAACTGCTAAAAACAACAATTCACCAAATTGGGAGAACTCACCCAAGAAGTGGAGGGATGGCACCAACAACAGCTCCAACCCAAGTGTTTACCGGGTGAATTTGCTTCAAAGGAGTATACAGAAATGCATACAGGAAAAGATTAGAGGCTGCAAGCCCAGCTGCCAACATATTAGCCTGCAAATGCCTTGTCATAGAATTTGTCACATCAGTCCCTTTCACTAAAGATGCATATGTGATTGACTGATACAAAAAAAAAAAAAAAAAAAAAAAGAAGCATGTTTCAATTGGGCACCTTGCTTGCCAAGAGAGAAGTCCCGACTATGCCAACAGTAGATGCCCACGTCAGAGCATGTGATACAGAAATACGTCCAGACAGCAGCGGCCTGTTCTTGTTCTTTTCATTTTCGCATCATTTTTCACCTCAAAAACCTAGATGCCGTAAGATATCACGTGCACATGAAATGAGAAACCTAAAACAGATACATTGAGACTCTTCTGAATGAGATACTTCTGTATTCAGAGAAGAAGGGTGGAGTGGATAGAGACCCGACATTAATGTTTGCTTTTCAGAATGTACTTGAAGCTTGTGGATTATGGGATTTAGGAAGCAACGGGCCTAAGTTTGCCTGGGGGAGGAAAGCCCGAGGAGGAATATGGGTGTGGGAACGATTGGATCGTGCAGTTGCATCATTGACTTGGAGCAATATCTTTCCGGAGGCTCAAGTCAAAAATGTGGCAGCCGTGAAATCTGATCACCTAGCGGTTAGTTTGAAATGGGCAGATGCAGGAGGGCGGACAAATAGCAAGTCCGTCCCTTTGTTAAGCATGAAAACACATGGGACAGAGATCCGGATTGTACTCATACTATCCATTCAGGGTAGAGCTCAACGGAGGAATCTCATGGGGAGAACCAGGAGGTTAGGAAGCTCCGATCGGTGGGCTTTCATCTAGGGAAGTGGAGTCAATGGAAATTTAAATCCTTGCAGATTGGGATCAAGAGGAAGCAACAACACCTTGATATCCTCAGTCTAGTACCACCTGATGAGCAGGCTATGAACGACATAGCGAATATTAAGATGGACTTGGATGCGCTACTTGCCAAGGAGGAATTGTACTGGTCTCAAAGGGCCCAAATTAATTGACACAAGTTCGGCGATCGTAATACGAAATTCTTCCATTCCAGAGCAAGCTATAGATGGAGAAGAAATGCAATGGACGGTTTAGAGGTGGGCGATGCCCGTTGGATTTCTGATGTGGAACAGGTAATACAATTAGTAAAGGAGCTTCTATATGGAATTGTACACTACTCAAGCGCAACAGGAGATTCGGTTTTAATTTTGATGGCTGGCGTTCGAAACTTACAGCCCAGACCTCAAGGAAGATGGACAATGACTTTTAGTAGAACGTAGATAGAGACAGCGTTTAAGCAGATGTCGGCAGAAAAGCTCCTGGACCGTATGGATTGAATG
Organism: Drosera spatulata; assembly: GCA_035668315.1. Lineage (NCBI taxonomy): Eukaryota > Viridiplantae > Streptophyta > Magnoliopsida > Caryophyllales > Droseraceae > Drosera > Drosera spatulata. Next base: position 6,636 of record JAOVYX010022648.1, read on the forward strand.
TGCAGTTTTACAAAACTCATTGGGAGATCGTAGGGGACGACGTCACAAAGCTGGTGCTGGATCTTCTTAGAGGACAAGGGGATTTGGCAGAAATAAACCACACATATTACTCTTTTCCCTAAAATTCGTCATCCCAGGAATGTAAGTCAATATCGACCGATCAGTCTCTGCAACGTCATCTACAAGTTAGTGTTGAAAGTGCTTGCTAATAGGCTAAGAGAGGTCCTTCCATCACTGATCTCCGACTCACAGGGGGCATTTGTGCAAGACCGCCTTATCACAGGCAATGTCATCATTACCTTCGAAAGCATGCACTACCTGAAGAACAAGAAGCGAGGGAAAGAGGGATGTTATATTATAAAGCTTGATATGGTCAAAGCCTATGACCGTATTGAGTGGAATTTTTTACGGTAGGTTATGGAGCATATGGGATTCTCAGATACGTTGATTAATTTGGTACTGCGATGTGTATCCTCAGTGTCTTTTGCAGTAAAGGTAATCGGACACCAACAAAATCCTTTCATCCCGACGAGGGGTATAAGGCAAGGGGATCCGATCTCGCCCTATCTTTTCATTCTCTGTGCTGAAGCGCTATCCTTTCTCTTGCAGAATTCATTGGTAGACGGTAGCCTTGAAGGAATGCGCATAGCCCGTGGTGCCCCGACAGTGAATCACTTATTATTTGCAGACGACAGCTTGATATTAGGGAGAGCTCGACAAGAGGAGGCTGAGTGGTTGAACTGTATCCTCCAGGTTTATGAGGCCGCCTTAGGTCAAAAGATCAACCGGGATAAATCGTCGATATGTTTCAGTCCAAATACACCTCCTGAATTGTGCCAAGCTTTCTATCGGATGTTGGGGATGAAGGAAGAACCTGGGGTGGGCAATTACTTAGGCCTGCCAATGAGTTGCGATCGGTCAAAGAAGCTACTGTTCAAAGGGTGAAGGATCGAACGTGGAAATCCCTCCAAGGTTGAGATGGCAAGCTCCTATCGATGGTCGGGAAGGAAGTACTTATCAAGCCAGTGCTCCAAGCAATACCGTCCTATGTCATGTCTTGTTCATTACTGCCTGTGGAGGAGCATTCTATCAGTGAAATCCTTAATTGACTTGGGGTTGTGTTAGCGTATGGGCTTGGGAAGGCATATCCGAATCTATGAAGATCCATGGGTTCCGGGATTGCAACAGCACAAGGTGGCTTATAATCCAGATCATGTAGCGGAGAGGGGTATGGTTGAACTACTGATTGATGGGGAGTCTAAAACATGGAACACGGAGCTTATTACACACATGTTCCCACCACTGGAAGTTCAGAAATACTGAAGATTCCTATAGCGCTAACAAATTATGACGACTATTTGATGTGGAGCCTATGTCCGAAAGGAAGATTCACTGTGAAGAGTGCATACAAAGCTGCCTACAAATCTCGTTTCCTCGACGACGATAACAGTGCGGAAGATGCTACCTACTGGAAGAGACTCTGGAAGCTTGATGTTCCTCGGAAGACGAAGAATTTTCTATGGCGGGCTTGTTCAAATGGACTGCCCACTCGAACGAACCAATCAAGACGGGGGATGGATGTTATCGATACCTGTCCTATGTGCGAATGGCCAGGGGAAACAGTAGAGCATATTCTCATGGAATGTTCTGCAGCAAAGGAGGTATTATCGTTTGGCTCATACAATCTGTTACCCTTAAAAGGACAAACTTCCTTTCGATCCTGGTTATTCTCTTTGATGGAGAGGCTGAGCAAGGAGGAAATGAGAGAAGTGGCAATGATCCTAGCATCGGTGTGGGCTAACAGAAATGCGAAGATTCATGGAGCCAGACTACAGCCTCCAAATATTGTCTATCGTCTTGCCATTCAGAAGCCTGGGGAGTATAGAGACGTGGCTACGACATTTGCTCTTGTGGAGTCTTCAAGAGGTGATGGGACACTGATGAAATGGCAACTACTTCCTTCGGGACGCCTGAAAATAAATACAGATGTGGCAACGAGGGTGGATGGAATAACTAGTTTGGGCGTGATTATAAGGAACCAGACGGGAGATATTGAGATTGCTGCCAGGGACAATATCCCACAAACGGTTCCAACAGCGGTATGTCAAGGGGTTAGAATTTTGTTACCCATGCGGCACTCAAACTACTCACTCCTTCGCTTGAACTCAACCTACTCGTCAGCCAAAGGTGATATTTGAGAACGCAAGAGAGTCTGGACTTGAAAATAAGCTTGTATTGAGAACACTTGAGAGCTTACAAACCTTTGAGTTTACAAGAATGCGATGTTTTGGAATTCCTTGGGATGATTTGACAAATGAGTCTTACATCCCTTTATATACACTTTCATAGAAGGATCTAGACTTGATGGTCTAGACTCTTCCCTACTATTCTCCTCCTAAGTATTTGCAAGAATCTTTTAGACTCTTCTCCCTAAATATTTACAAGAAGAGCAATTCCGTGAATTCTTTCACATACTCCCGAATCGTGTCCGTTTGCCTCAACTTTCGCAGTTGTCTCTTGGCCTCATATTGGGCATTCTCCGGATAGAAGTGGAGTTTGAGATCCTTCTTAAAGTCATCCCACTTCTCCATAGTGAACGTTCCCGTTTGAACGTCACTGTAGCGACGACGCCACCACATAGTCGCCGTGTTCGAGAGGAACATAGATGCGGTCTTGATCTTCTCCTCTTCATCTCTTATGCCCAAGAGATCGAAGCATCGCTCCATGTTGAAGAAGAAGGTGTCGACCTCCTTAGCATCGCGTTTTTTCGAAAATGGCTTTGGCTTAGGGGGCTCGAACCGTGCCATCTTCCCAAAGCTACCTCCACCATTCGCTATGGCCGTCTAGCATAGCGAAATTTCTTCCCTCAAGACCCTCATCTCCTCTTGGAGAGTGGCCATCACCGCATGTACCTCCTCCATTTGCCCTCGGAACTCCTTGCGAAGAGTGTCCAAGCATGAGTTGAGGGTACCTTACAACACACCCCTGAGGCATTCCTCCCGAGCCTCGATAACATCATTGCTAGACACATCTTCCTCCAACGTTTCCGCCATCTTAGCCACGATCTCTTCCACCCACGAGAGTCGTGACTCCAAGACCGCTTGAACATCTTTCGACTTTTCCCTTCCTTTGCGTATGGTTACATTTGCGGTGTTCACCTCCTCGAGAATCCCATGCTCAACAATGCTTGAATTCGCCATCTCTCTCGAACCAAGGCTCTGATACCACTTGTCACGGGGTTAGAATTTCGCTACCCGTGCGGCACTCAAACTATTCACTCCTTCGCTTGAGCTCAACCTACTCGTCATCCAAAGGTGATATTTGAGAACGCACAAGAGTCTGAACTTGGAAACAAGCTTGTATTGAGAACATTTTAGAGCTTACAAAGCTTTGAGCTTACAAGAATGGGATGTCTTGGGATTCTTTGGGATGGTTTGGCAAATGAGCCTTGCATCCCTTTATATACACCTTCATAGAAGGGTCTAGACTTGGTGGTCTAGACTTGGTGGTCTAGACTCTTCCGTACTCTTCTCCTCCTAAGTATTTACAAGAGCCTCTTCTAGACTCTTTTCCCTAGATATTTACATGGAATTCTCTATACAACTCTTCCTAACTTTAGGAAATTCTACAGAATTCCGAAGAGCCCTAGAAAAGTATGGAATTGTTTAGAAAAATATGGAGAACTCTAGATAATTTCTCAAAGAGAACTCCTTAAATTAGCCTGCCCGTGACAGGTAGAAGAAGCACTTGCAATTCGAATGGGACTTGCGATAGCCAAGTCCATGCGCATGCATCGTATTATCATCGAGTCGGATTGTCTTCAAGTGATTCGGATGCTAGAAACAAGGCAACGGGATCTATCGCTACTAGGAGATGTAGTGGAGGAATGTCGACATATGCTAGCGTCCTTTGTTGAAGTATTTTGCTCTTGAGTTACACGAGAGGGTAATCGAGCGGCCCATGAAACGGCGCGATATGCCTCAGATCGTTACTGTAGTGGGACATGGGGTGATGTCCTGCCCGTAGGGATTATCACTGCTTGTACTCTCGACATGGAGCAATAATACTTTGCCCACAATGGGCCTTCTCAAAAAAAAAAAAAAAAAAAAAAAAAAAAAAACAAGGTAAAAGTATTTTCCAACCGTAGAAGAGACAAAAAGTAGGAGAATCCTTAAGTTTCAAAAACCCAACCTGGTTTAGAGAATTGGCCACAGCAGCAACCATCATTGTACCAGCAAGTCCAACAAAGGCCAGGCAAGTCAATGGTATGCCCACTCCCTAGAACATAACCAGTTCCAGAAGTAGCAACAACTAGCATGCTGTTTATCAATAAAAAAGAGCAAAAATTATCAACTGGAGTACAACATTAAGATTTACAAGAAGATGAGATGCTTAGGAAAAACAGACAAAAACATCAACTGCAAAATATGCAAGAGAATCTACTTTCAACATTGAGGCAAAATATGCATCAAGTTTTTTATGGAAGGTCAAATACAACTATTGTATTTTCACATACAACCATCATGTGAATTCCTCCTTCAGGTTTGAAATTACAGAGTTGGAGAAAAAACCAATTATTTCAGTAACATTGTACAAAGTGCCAAAGAAATAAAATACGAGGCAGCAAGCACCACTAATGTTGCTCTTCTCTTCTCAGGGAACCAACTGTACCAAAAAATACAAAACTAACTAAAATCATGCTTAATCTCTAAGCACTTTGACGAACCAATTGGTATCAAAAGTGCTATTTGAACCTCTCATACCTATTCATACCCTCATGTTCAAAAACCAACTCTATCATAAACACATAACCACTATTCGAGCATCTCGCCAAATCATAACTACTCTCCCAACCTCGAGAAACGATTCTACCAAAAGTTCAACTTTGTGGGGGGAAAAACACAACAATGATATTCACATCTCAATCCAAACACCACAATACATATGATCGATGCTGCATCTACACACCGTCAAATCAAACCACACACAATTCACTCGACAACCAATAGAACCACACCTGAGCTTCGCCTTCGACAGCTCCCAATAACACTTCCCATACCCCCAAACCGGACCAACCAAATCCCAACCCACTCTCTCGACTCCCAAACCCAACCCCTCCAGCCCAGTTCTCTCAATCCCAAACCCTAATTTCGCCGAATCATCGAGATTCGACTGCGCCGACGATGATGAGATTCTGGGGATCGTGGAGGAATAGGGTTGCGAGATTGGAATCGACGATGATGATGAATGGATGATACTGGTGGTGGTGGTGATTGGTGGTGGAGAGGTGAGGAAGGAGATTGGGTGAGTTTGTTTTGAGGGGAAGAGGTGGTGCCGAGTGATTCGCCGCATGGCGGCTGCGGCGGAGGGGTGGTGGAGGAGAGGGGAGGGCGCCGGCGCCGGCGAAATGGTTTGGGGGATAAATGTTGTTGGAAGTTTAGTATAGACCGGAAACGAAAATTCATCCAAACGAAATATCTCCATAAGTTGTTATTAATGGGCTGTTCGGTACTTCCTCCCTCCCTATTTTGAATAGATTTATTTAAATTATAATATTTTTTATATATAAATATCAAATTATGTTATTTTAAATCATAGGAGTATCAATTATCCATTATCATTTTATTTTATTTTTTTTCATACTCAAAAGAATAAGGTGATCTTTTCTCATAAATTGAATACACATATAAATAACCATATCAAGTTAATTAATTATAATTTTTTTAAAACAGCGAAAATATTATTGTTTAAGTTTGGAGAAGTTGGTTCGGTGAAAACGACTAATTTTCTCATCTCAGGGATAAGAGTGTTATCATAATTAAAAATAAATATTTTTATTTTGTCAATTTAAACAAACAAATAAAAAACAAAAATAATATCAAGGAAACATAAAAAAAAAGAGAAAAGAACCGTTGAATTGGTCCAATCCAAGACTTGATCTTGTGGTCTATTTTTGTGACTTTTCCTTACTCTTATCTATTTAGGAAAGAAAGAGGATAAGTTAGAAAAACACACAACAAAATAGCAAGTAAAACGGGGAGAAGTGAGAAGGAGGCAGCTCTACGCAACTAATGAAAACCAGTCGGATCGAGGGCCATCCGTGGTCGGATCAAGTTGATTTTTTATGAGCGTGTATACGATATCCTGTTCTTCGTATTCATCGGTTGGATCGTCAATCGGGGTTCCGTACAACCGTTAATCCTGTTCCGAACAGTAACGATAGTTTTTGGTTATTTCTATCCTTATTCTCTTGATGGTATTGTTCTTGCTTGTTGATCTTCACTACGTATATGTGAATCCAGTCATTATGGGATTAGAGACATTATCGTCTTATTTGTGGTGATATCTAACTTGTGTACCTAGTGAAACTTGATTTTGTACCAAAATCGTCATAGTGGAGTGTTTGGATGGACTCCGAAATCGATCCCGTGGTTTTTACTCCCTACATTTTGGGAGGTTTTTCACGTTAAAAGTGCTGTATTAAGCTAGTCTTTGATTTGTCGGGTTGTATATTGTATTTTGGTTGGTTGGAATATCTCCTCACAGCTTTAAGCAAATCGGAAAAGTTATCATCTTTTCCTAACATGTGGTATCAGAGCATTTGTGATTTGCTTAAACGATGAAAATTAGTACCCAACGGATGGTTAGTTTAAATGGAAGAAACTACCATGTGTGAAAACGAAAATTGGAGGATCTCCTTTATGTTAAGCGATGGCACTTACCAGTGTTTGGTGATAAAAAACCGGATGATAAACAGGATGACGAATAGATCCTAGAACATAAGGTTGTATGCGGTTTCACTCGACAGTTTGTTGATGATAATGTGTTGAATCACATTAATAAGGAGTCAGATGCTAAGAAATTATGGAGCAAGTTGGAGTCCTTATATGCTAAAAAAACCGACAACAATAAAATGTTTCTGATTAAACAGTTCATGAGCTTGAAATACAGGGATAGTCAATCTGTATCCGATCACTTGAATGAGTTTCAAGGGATTTTAGATCAGTTATCTGCCATGAATATTAAGTTTGAGGATGAGGTACAAAGACTTTGGTTACTTGGTATCTTACCAGACGCTTGAGAGACTTTCCGTATGACTTTGAGTAATTCAACTCCTGAAGGTGTCGTCACCTTGGACTTTGCCAGAAGTGACATTTTGAATGAGGAGATGAGAAGAGAAATTTAAGGTTCTTCTTCTTCTTCTTCTTATCATCCCGATGCTTTAGTGAGTGAGAGTAAGGGGAGGAGCGAGACTAGAGGTTAAAAGGACAAGTACAAGGGTCGTAGCCAATCTAAGTCATGGCAGAAAAATGTTGAATGCCATTATTGTGACAAGATGGGTCACATCAAGAAAAACTGTTTTCAGCTAAGACGAGAGAAGAAAAATGGTGCTAGCAGTAATGAAAGAAAGACTCTGAAACTGATTCTCGAGTCGCGACTGCTACTGATGGACTCGTTATTGCGTGTGTAATAAATTGAATATTTTATTTTATTTTATTTTATTTTTTAATTTTTTTTTTCGGATTGTCGTTTTAATTATAAATTCAAACTCGTTATTAAATTCTGAAAAATTTTCATATATTTGGTTCGACAAACATAAATCGAGGGGATAGCGTAATCTGAATCTATCCTAAGCCGGCCAATCGGAGGCCGCACGTGGCAGCCCCTTATCTTCTTCTTTTTTTTTTCTATTTCTCTTCCTCCCTTCTCTCCTTCCCCGCC
>JAOVYX010022649.1:0-14356 GCA_035668315.1 Drosera spatulata
CACTTTCCTTAGTCGCCAAAATGGCGACTAAATGCACAATTGGTCGCAAAGCATCACAAGCGAAAATGGCGACTACCACGTGTTTTAGTCGTCAAATTTGACGAGTAAAAAAAATTCTTAGTCGTCATTATCAATTAACGAGGAAGATTTTAGCGACGAATTGTTTTAGTCGCAAATTAGTCGCCCTTTGCAGTTTGCGACTAAAATTCTGCAGTTAGCGACTAAAAACCTTAGTCGCCTGTTTGGTTGATTTTTGTAGTGATACCTAATTAATTAATCTTAATCAATCCATCATGTTAAGTAACGAGAAATATTTTTGTGTGTTTTATAAGATTAAATTTCTATTTGATTTCTTTCAAGTGTTTGTGTGACTAGTCCATTGGATTAAAAAATCAAAGGTTGAAATTAAAATATATCTTTATATAATTAATATTAAATTAAATTTTAATCTTAATCATTAATTTTTTAAATTCAATAATTTAATCACATATAATTCTATAACTAATTAATCACAAATCCATTTTTTTCTTTCATGATAAAAGCCATTTGACGAGATTCACAATAGATGTCACTCTAGTCAAAAGGAAGTATTGTGATCAATCGCTGTCCAAGTATGACCTCAAAGCGTTGTCAATGAAAAACTATTTGAACAATAAATATGTATGTTGTTTTCAATGCAAGCTTTATTGTACTTCATACAATTAAATTAAAATCCGAAATTCGAAATGCTTCTATTTAGAGTTACAATTGTTGTATCTTGAAGACATATTTCACTAAAACAGTGAGCACCATTGGACAGAAAAATCGTTTAATATTATAAATAGTCCTAATTGTGATGTATCTATATATTTAACTAAGACTAGATACTTTTTTCAACAACTTTGAATATTATTAAAGTATATTGGAAATTACGTGGAAGTCGATTTTTTTTTCCTTCTAAATTACTGATGTGTGGAACATATTTTTTTCTTTTACGGATCGATTCACTTTGAGAAAAAAATACTATTTATGATCTGATTTGTTCTTACTCATCCATTTTCTTTCCTTTTGTCAAGGCTCAATCAACTCCTACCGTTTTTTTTTTTTCTTAGGTTATGCAAGGAAATAGATTATGGAGTTAATTACACAGGACAATCAATCATCCCTAAATATTATCAATCAATCACACGTGGCCACCCTACTCCGCTGCCGTCATGGTCAAGAAAGATGATCGGATTCGATCCATGAGTTTCAAGATTATGGTTTGGGGGAAATTCGAATGAGGAGTGACAAAATTAGGGAAAATTGAAACATCGGTTTTGGGGATTCGATCCATCGACGATGGAATCGAAGTAAAGGTGATCGGATTTGGAGGCCGAAGTTGAAAGAGGATCGGAGCTTGAAGTGATTTCAATCGAAATCACTGTTTGCAAAAATGGCAGCTAGTTAGGGGCGAAACACCTCTATGCAGGCAGAAGACATTGGTCGTGCTGGTTCTTAAAAGACAATTAGATCTTCCTTTCTTATTATCCATCACATGGTGTTTTCTGTTCATAACTATTATCCTACTTTGTGTCTTCAACTATATGGTCCATCTCATGGTTAGGCGACCACTTGCAAATGCATTGTCGTACATATCTCTTAATTATATATGATCCAATGTATTTCATAGGTGCATTGAGGATTCCAAAAGTATGAGTACAAGTGTGTGGTTCAGCTAAAGAAGCAGGCAAGAGGTCACAAAAGATTAGAGCTGTATTTGCTGATGAAAAGATTAAGAGACCGTCAAGACATGCACTATTTACTTGACGAATTGGAGAGTAGTGCTCCTTGATGGTGGGACTGAGAGGAGGAGGAATTGTGTTGATGATATTTGATGTATATGTGTATTGTTTTTTATTTTACGAGGCATTATTTCTTTTTGAATGATGATTTTGGATTTTCGATGAGACTGAGATCGATGATGTCTAATCTATAGACGCATTGTTTGTGTCAACATACACACTGTTTTTACTGCATTTGTTGGTATTTTTAAGTGCATTATTTTTGCATATATGAACACTGTTTATTCCGAAAACGATGACGATAAACACCGACGATAAGGGACACATGTATACTGTTTGTTTCGAAAACGAATGTAACAACGACGACAGACGACGATGATTATAGTAGTAGCGGCGATTAGATTTAGAGTTTGAAATGATCATTGTAATTTGAAATAGATTATAACAATTTATTTCCTTATTTTTTCTGAGGTCAAATAAAATCATAATTTGAATTTGTGAACTAATTGATAATAAAAATAAATCACTATATATGATCTATTGATAATTAATGAAGTTAAAAACAACTCATTGATAATTATCTCTAAAATATACGAAAAGTGGTTAATTATACCTAATCACCTTAATTAGATAGATTAGATGTCAATTAATCATTTTGAGTTTTATAATACGTTATCAGCATCAGGTTCTAATCGATAGAGATTGAAAGCAAAACGAACACACGTGATTCTTACCGCAAGTTTGATTTTTGATTCATATAATAATAATAATAATTATCTAAATAAAACAATCGTGTTTTTGTTATTGGACGAAATATCATTTATGTAAAAATCTATTTATTTTAATTTTATAATTTCAACATACTGACGTGATTTATCTCTTTAGTGTGATTCACCCGTAAAGTTTAATGTGGTTTACGTTTTCTATGTGATTAATCCGCAAACATTGATATGATTGCTCCTTTCTGTGAGATTCTTTCACAAACGATGAGAAACTTTATATTCTATATTGATGCGTTTATTTCAAGTGATGAAATTTAAGTTTTGGACATAATAATGATCAGTGATGAAGAAATAACAGAAACATACAAAAAATTCTGGACGATATATGTTTCTACGTATTGTTATCAGGAGTTACTTGTGTTGTACTACTAATGATTTATTTTTATGGGGTATTCACACTTCTATGTATAGAAATTCGGTTTTCTTTACCTTTCGTTTTCATCACGTCGGCGTTGAAGAATCGACTGATCCCAACAAAACCTTCAAAGCCCTAGCCGCCGCCGCCGCCGACGCGCCGCTGTCTTCAGACCTTGCCGGAGGAGTATGGTTAAGGCGGTGATCGGAGAAGAAATTCGTCTCCGATCACTCGAAGACCGGCTCTCAGAGTCCGGCACTTCAGTCGAGGTCCCAATTCTACCATTCCCCTTTCCTCCTCATTTCGCGATGCTATAAAACCCTAAAATCAAATAATCAGATAGTTTACAATTTACGATTTGTTTGTTTGTTTGTTTGTTTGTAGGTAGGGTTAGTGATAGGGAAGCTGAGTTCGTATCTTGACAGAGGCTTCGTCTTCGACTTGGTTCCGACCCCGAACAACGATGCGGGAGAGCCCCCTGCCTCGATTGTTGGAGCAGGAGGAGGAGGAGGGGGGAAGGATGAGAAGAAGAAGAAGGGTGGTGTGAAGAGTAAAGGGGTGGTGTCGGATTCGGGGAAGGAGGTGTCGGTTTTGATCGATAAGGATTGGGTGGCCGAACATGCTCGCCAGGTATTGCACACTCTCATCGCAGATACAATTGTATAATTGATGCTGAAAACACTTTTTTGATGCTAAATTATAGCAATAGCTGCACTTATTTTAGCATCAAGGTTGGACTTGCCCTAAGGATGCAATTCTTACTCCCTTTGTCCCTGATAATTCGACAAACTTGATGGATGTTGAGGATACCTATGTTGATTTATGATACAAGATGGCTTAATTTGTTTATTTTTTTATATACGAGTATATTTTTGTGGCGCGATCCATAAGTTAGGTTAGGTAGCTTGTACTGTCTAGCTCCTTAACATGCGTTTATGTTTGAATGCTGGCAACTACTGGTGATGTTATGATTATAAGTGAGGATTAACTATTGCTTGAAATTTTGGATAATGAATGGAAGTTCCATTTTATTAGCATATGAAAACTCTCTTGGAACAACTCTTTCATTACTTTTTTGACGGACAAACTTGAAGAAGAGTTTTATTATGCTGAAATTGGGGTCTTGCCAGGTCTCCCAGATGCTTGTTGGTGGGTTTAAAGTTGTTGGAATCTATGTGTGGACTAGTGACACTGCCTTCAAGAATTCTACGATGGAACTTTGTCAGGTAGGCTTCGCCCATCTATGCATGCGCATTAGTTTATTGCCGAAAGAAAATCCCTAGCGTGCTGAGGATTTCTGAGCATTTTTAATTTTTTAAATAATGATGTTGATGTTGTTTATCTTTCTTATTATGTGTCTTCTCCTCCCAAAACCGTTGAGAAAGAGTTCAATAGTAGTAACTGGAACAAGTGTTGGCAGTTGCCTTACTAATTCTCTTGTAGACTGTCAGGGGAGCTGCACAAACTGCTCCCTTACCGGTGAATGATTGGGAAGAGAGGCTGTTGATGCACATCTGTTACAGTCCTAGAAGGTACTTCCGAGTCTCTATCTTTATTTTCTTGATGAGGCTTGCTCTGGATGTAACATCTTTGAATTTTGTTGCTACTGCTTTACTATTTGTAGCTATTAGCAATTGATGGCATACTCATTTTGGAGCAGGTGGACTTGCCGAACTTGTTCATTAGCTTCAAACATAACATCAAGCAGTCTCCGACCTTGTGATTTCAAAATGGGAAAGGCCTTCAACTCACTCCAAGGATTTAGGTGTATGTACAACTTGGACCTCAGGTAAGTTGATATTCCGTAATATGTTTTATATTGAAAGAACTGACAAGGAAGTGAGAAGTGACGAAAAAAAGATTACCTTTGCTTTTACAAAATTCGTATTGGTTTACCTTATGCATGTACTCTGACATTCTATGCCCATTTTTGTACTCTCCAGACTAGAAAAGGATCTAGACAAACTGATAAAGATGCCTCGATTTGCTATAGGAAGTACCTTCTTTCAACTGATAGGAAGTCAGAACATTAAATGGAAAAGGGGGTGTGATTACTAGTTAGCATGAGCAATAGATACAGCTTTGTATCTGAAAATGATGTTTTTTGCGCCAGGTTGCCAATACTTCATCAGGACATATCAAGAGGCAGAACATTGAATGACATTTTGCACGATGGAATTGCTATGCATGTCAAGGAGCTAAAAGGTTCAAAGGCAGTTATTAATGGGAATTTGGTAAGTAACTAAAAGACTTGATATCATTCATGGACCAAAATTCTACGCTTTTTTGTCATGTCCCATCTAATGAAATTTCCTGTGGATTGTTATGTACTGGTTTATAACTCTTTGCTTTATAACTGCACGCCTGGCATTTCATCTTTCACTTTTTTTTTTCCATTTACCTTTATTATTAAAAGATAGTTTATCATCAAGCCCAAGGCCAACTTGTATGATGATGCTCCTGGGTTGTATCTTTCAAATCCTTCTTGCATTTCTCTTCGCTATATACTTTATTTCTTCATGATTGATTACCTATTTCACATTCTTCTGTACATTCTCATGTCAGTCGACTGCTTGGTTGTGTTCTTCATGGAATGGGAATTTTTTCAACGCAAGATTTGATTCGCCGCCTTCTATATCTCCAGTACTTTTTAAGCTGGTATATCTAATCTTCGTTCCAGGCAAGTGATGATGAGCCATGTACATCCGATGGCCTCCATGAAGTTGAATTGCTTTTACCTTTTATGCGTGATGCATCTGTGGAAGGTGACACAGTGATAATGCTTTCTACCATATTTAAATTGTTGTTGTAAAAATTTTACATGTAGTCGAACTAACTTGCAAGCCTGTATACTTCTTTTGGTGCTCGTGTACATGAAGCAAGCAATGGAAAAAGGGTTGCTGGCATACTTCAACTTACCGGCTATGTATGCTCTTATGCATATTTGAGCTCAAAGGAACCAACTTCGCAGGCTTTGGATGACATAAAGGTATTGGGAGTATTTTGCTTCATTGGATTTTCTTTCTCTTCCATACTGGTTTTATGTATTGCTTCCCCTGTGTTCTTGTGCTTCCTGCCATTCGAAATTCGCAGCTCTCCAAGATTTGCTTATACAATATCATGATGATCTATTTTTAATTGGATCCCATAGCTTTGTAAGAGGATTTTTTTTGTCGTAGGGTTTCATTTTCTTATGTGTTGTTACGCTTAAAATTATGAGCCTGTAAATCGATTTGTGACTAAACAAAGGCCCAGGTGAAATGATAGGCTATAAAGTGCGTAGTGAATAGCTTGTGGTCTTGTCTTATTTGGTTCGATGAAACACAAGTGTGTATTTTTTTTCTTTTTTCTTTTTTCCTTTTTGTGCTTCAGGATGATATCATCACAAGTCTGCGAACTAGATTGGCTATTATCTCTGACGAGGGAGACGGGGAGGTAGGCAAAAATGCTGATGGTGGAATAGAACCAAGCGATGTGCTGACAGCAGCACCATCTATCGACGATCAACTCCTCCAACCATTGGGATTGAGGTACATGCACACTGATTTTCTTTTGCTATACGAGTGAGGCTGCCACAGAAGATCATAGATCGATTTCGATCTTTCTGTGTTACTTCTTCATTTCATTAGTCCCTTGCTTGTTTGTGGGTGAAACCGGGCCACAATTGCCCTGCGGATATTTTTGTTTGAGGTCATGCTAACTCCGGTATCTCATATGGTTTAGGTTGTTTAGTAAACTGATTAAAGTGAATTGGCCAATGATACTGCATGAGGAACGGCTTGATACATTTTATAATATCACACGAATAGCGAAGTTGAGTTACCTAGTCTCCAAGGCTTTGCTAAGAGGAAGCTCGTGGTGAGGAAAAATGGACGCAGGTCTCAATTGACAGAAACAGATTCTGTCCCCATGGCGCTCCTGTTTCACCCTCGTTGTATCGACCGTTGACTGTTTCACCCTCGTTGTAGTAGTCCTTTAGAATTGAACATGTCAAGTAAGCATCATCGCAACTTGCAAGAGTGCTGGTTCAATGGGCAAAAGTCGTTCTTAAGCATTTATATTGGTGGTGATCGTGATTCTAGTATTGTAAGGCAAGTTACTGGCGAAGGATGGCATGTTTGTTATTGCTTTCTAGCTATCGTTTTGTCAGATTAGCTTTCTGAAATTCAATCTGAAAACACGGTGGAAAGAAAACTTATCATGTGTTTATTTTAAAACCAGGAAATCCTGCATTGTGCCATTACCTCGACGAGTCTTCATCCCATGGATGGCTGGGACATTAATTTCCAACTATCTACAACCATCAGAGACCTTTGAGGTTTGTCCTATTGTGTCAAATGGTCGTATCATTTTCTACATTGCTTATTTTCGGTTTAAATCTGCTCTAGGTTCTCAAGGATCAATTAGCCGAGTTGTTATCTATGGAACCGGTTGATCCATCTACAGTCATAGACCCGGAAACAGAACCATTGAATTGGACCACATCTGGATCATTCTGGGATGCAGTTGCTGCGGCCCTTCCAGCACCAAAATCTCACTCAATAAAAACTGCAGCAGATGAAGGTAGAAAGGATAGCAGCCGGAGTGGTACTTCGGGTCTGAAGAATGTTAACAGCATGATCGCGGTTTTGATTCTTCTTTTTTCGGTTTTAGCTGGGTTAATGCTCTTTTCAAAGTGTCATAGGTAGCACAATCGAAATGATTGTTTATAGAACTTCATAAAAAAGGCGGCCAGATCTTGTACTGCTACCTGTATTTCCATAAACTATGTGTTTATGGAAGGAAATAGACAGCTAGAGATGCTAAACAAAATTTCAGACTGGAGCTGACAGCATTTGACATACCAAATTTCTTATCCTTCTCAAATTTCTCTTTGTCCTGGCAAGTTCTATCAGTATTACAGTAGTATGTAATGACCCTTTTTGCTGCCAGAAGTTGCTGTTAAAAGTTGCTGCTAGTATGAGAAAAGGATTCAACCATAAAGTTTATATTTACGGCAAACTTGGTATTCAGGAAGTCTACAAGGTTATTGTGACGATCAGGAATGTAACTCTCAATTGTGAAATCGAAAATCGTATGATTTCTTGCTAGTTCATCCAAGCAGCAGCGTCGATATTCGAACAAGACCGAATGGTTCTTTGTATGTGGCAGGAACCGCATGAGGATGAGATTTATGCTATCTTAGCTCTTCGTTGTTATTTTCTTCATCCCATATATTTTATAGAGGATATATTTTTAAATGTATGAACACAAATCTCGTTTTCATATCAAATCATATCTGATCGTTTCACAATATGTATTAGGTTGAAACATAATTTACACAGTCATTGATGTTTCATGAAACATCTACAAAAAAATTACGTTTGATTGTCGTTATATGCGTGTCAAATTTTATATTGACGTCCGTACTAAGTCAAAATGATGCAAAATAAGTGCGACGCACAGAGTACATCACTATAAATATATATTACAGATGTAGGGAATTTTTAATATTAGTTCTCCATGTGTCATTTTCTTATTGATTAATAGCTATGCACATATCAGCATTTTATTGCTTTAAATATATCAATTTTTTATTAGTTTATACATGATATTAAAAGCATCATTATTATTAAGCATATGAAGAGTTTGAACCAAATCATTAACAAATATCATCAATTTGTTTAATATCAAAAATAATCATATTGTACTAATAAAACCAAATCAAAAATAAAAATAAAATAAAAATCTACGATAACAAGTAAAGCGAAACAAACCTATATCCTCCCGGATATAAAAAGTGATACTGTAGGTCTAATAAGCATAATGCATCATCAATGAGTATGGCTACGCGGACAATCAATCGCCATTTGGGTAGTGAGGTGGCTTTATTTAGTAAAGTAGTAGAAGTAGCCACAGAAGAAGGGGGAATTGCCGCTGCCGCTGGGGAGAGTCGCTCAGGGAGTCGCCGCCGCCGCCGCCAGGGCAGGAGTCGGGGCTGCCACATTGCCCTTGCTAGCAGTCGGTGAGGAGCATCGGCCCCAAATGATAATAACCCAGAAACACGTCTCCCCGGCCGACGCGGGCGCCGGAGTAACAGTCGTAGTCGGTGCCAGAGCAGGAGTCTCAGTCGCAGGCGCCATCGCCGCCAGGAGAGGAAGCTGGCACCTCCGCCCGAAGCAGTTGGGCGATGGGTTTGTCCGGCCGGGAGCCGGAAATTCCCGGTTGCTGGCAGCGGTGGAAATGAGGACAGAGAAAACGATGAAATGCAGTACCACACGTGCCATGGTCAGATAGATTTGAGATTTATCTTGATTTCATACAAATTATAACGATTTATTTTATATCATAAATGATGTATGTTTTGAATTAATAAAAGACGATAATTTTATTTTTATGAACATATGAAATAAAAAATAATAATTAATGAATGAATTGATGTAATTTACATTACGGATGATTTAATATTTTTATACAAAAAAGATTAATAAATAAAAAAAAATTATAATTTAAATAAGACGATCAAAACAAAAATAATATAATTTGAATGAAACGGATGAATGAATATTTTTCGATACTCTGCTCCCCATCCAATTTATAGCAGCCCTTGAAGAAAGTAGTTTGTTTCCTGTGCTGCAACAGAAATGCCTTTCGTGTGCGCAAAGATCCGTGTGGTTCTTTTCCATTGAAGGCACAGCCTTTGGATGATGGAATTGCTGCGGGAATGGAGCAGCTCATTCAGTTTGAATGACTTTAATGCTGTTTGGTTACCAATTTCAAAGGAATAGGGTGTACCGACGGATTACAATTCCAACCAAATCCGCCATTTTTGTATGAACTGGTTTCAACCGAATATAATACACATGATCAAGATATTATTAAAATTTTAAAGATAATCTTTTATATATGGATACTGTGTTATGTTATTTAAGATTTATAACCATTACAAATAAATTAGTCTCAATTTATCAATGATAAAAGTGTGATTGTTCTAAATACACATATTAAGTATTACAAATCCAATCACATATTATCCATTAAAATATCATAAGCATATAGTTATTAAAGATCCAATCCATATATTAATCATTAGAAGCTCACAACCTTTAAAACTTATTAGGCCCAATTTACCAACAAAAAGACAAAAGGAAAAAAAAAAATTGATTATGACATTATATATTTAGCATTAGAAATCCAATCACACATCAACCATTAAAAGATCATTAGCTCATAATCATTAAAGTTCCAACTCACATAGTAATCATTAGAAGTGCATGATCTTAAAAGTCCATGACCTAATTTATCAATCAAAAAAATAAGTGGTTGTAACGTCTTATATTTATATAAATATGGTCGATTCAAAGAGCCGTGTATTCCTTCTAAACCTGTTGTGCAGATTTTTCAGATATGAAAATTTTGCTAATGCAGCTAGAAATGCAGAGGGACTGTTGCTTCAAGTTTTCGCCGATCAGATTGCTCCCTTCACTAGCAGCATAGCTCTGGTAGTAGGTTCTAGTGATAGTAAAACTATGTCACGGGTAATGTTTCTGATGCATCTCATCGGGTTAATTCAAGTCCACCCCAGAAAAACACAAACTCCAGCCCAAAAGCAGTCTCAAAGCATCTTCACATTCCAGTCCAGCCCAGTCCAAACAAAGCCCACAACCAAAAGCCAACCCCACCCCCTCTTCACCATCTTCGCTCCATCATATATAAACCCTAGCTTCGCTCCCCTTCACCGCCCACTGAATCTAGGGTTTCATCGACCGCGCCGAAAATGGTACCTCTCCATCACCCCTCTCTCTCTTTGATTTCATCTCCGAATTCGAATTTCGATCTGCTTCATCTGAGATTCGACTCGTGGTTTTGATTGTGTAGGGCAAGGGAACGGGGAGTTTTGGTAAGAGGAGGAACAAGACGCACACGCTCTGCATCCGATGTGGTCGCCGCAGCTTTCATCTGCAGAAGAGCCGGTGCTCTGCTTGTGCTTTCCCCGCCGCTCGCAAGAGAAAATGTAAGCGAGCGAGATTTTGTCGAATGTGTAGGGTTTTTGAGTTTGAGGTGTTGTTTTTGTGGACGTGAAATTGAGCTTGAGATGTGAGAGATTATGAGGTGTGGTTTTGGGGAAATGGTGGATACTTGTTACGTGACTGCCGTGGCAGCTTAGGAGGTGTTTTTTGCTTGGGTATTGAAATGGTGGAAGTGGTTGCCATGAATTGGGATTATGATGTGGATCATGATCAATTGATCATGGTCCTCATGGATGATATAGTAATTGCTTGCTTGCATATGTTCTATTTTAAAAAAGTGAGATGCTATGAGTTTTCGGTTTCATTAGCTTGTCAATTTGAACTTTTAAGGCGTTTTATTATGGAGCTTAGCTCTTAGGTTTTGTTTGGTATTACTACCAAAAGTCTCGGAAACTTAAAGCATTATAAAATAGGAGTACGTAATGATTAGGACAACAAGCTCTTCTATTCAGTTTTAGATAACAGAAATTCAAAACAGTTTTGTTGCATTCCTCGGAGAAATGATAGTAATGATTGTAAAAAAAAAAAATGTTCAAGAAAGGCTTGCCCACCGTGGTCTTATTGGTTAGCATTCCTTGTAATGTTTAGCTGAACTTCTTTTAAACATCATTGTGGTTTATGGTTCCGGCCTTGTAATGTTTAACTGAACTTCTTTTTGAACATTATTGTGGTTTAAGGTTGCAGAGACATTTTATGTTTTCTTTGTTAGAAATATTTGATCAATTTATTCTACTGGATGACTAAGTTTTTCCTCTTTGCATACCTTGTTGCTTTGCCTGAAAGAGAGAGAAGAAGCCATTGGTTTAATTTACATATAGTATGAAAAAAAAAATGAAAATCAGGATTGTTGATGCTGTTACAATGTTCAATATCAGGGAGAGAGAACGTGATTGTAACGTAGTATATGCTTGCAAAATTTATGGTGTGATAGGACTATCTATCTTCCTTACGAGTCACTTATGAATTGTTTGAAGCGTGATGTTTGTTTTGAGCTTCATCATCTTACAGCTTAAAAGAAATCTAGGAGTAGGAAGACACTACTGACCTTGCTTTCCAGGTTTATGCTTTTTGTTGAATAGATGGTAGTGGATGTTTGGATATAGGATCCTTTTTTTCTGTTTGTTATTTAAATGCCTGACTCTTCCATTGCCAAAACTGTGTTCTTATGTGTAATAACCTAAATTATCGGCGCATTAAAATTTTTTAGCAATAATAATTAATGTTAAGACTAACGTAAATAAAAACGTACAATCACATATAAATGTTAAAAATGTTATTCTCAAAACCACATTTTAATTAAAAATATGAGTTCGTTATAAAATTCTGAGAATTTTGGTGTATTTAGTTCGACAATCGGATAAAATAATTATACCAAACATAAACCTAAAAGATAACGCAATATCAAATCAGAGCGGTAGTGGACTCTTTATGCTTCCTTTCATTTCTTGTCAGTAGACTCTTTACAATTATTGTCTTGTTATGGATAATTATCTGTAGCGGCAGTGACGTCACGCATCTATAAACAATAAAATGTCGTGGCGTTACAGTATGCGAGCTCCTCTTAGACCACAAGAAAATTTTCTTGTATTCCATTGCCTTTTTCCTGGATGATTTTCTTTTATCCTCGTGTAGATTCCTTTTTATTCTTGTCAGTTCAGTTTATGTTTTGTTTTAGTTCAACGCTCGAGGAGTGTATGACAAAGTGTTGTCGTTATGCCCTAGTCCAGAGGTTACTATTTCTCTTGCTTCTGCTCTGTGTGTGACTCATCATACTAATAGGATTACTGATGTGGTGCAGTCAATTGGAGTGTAAAGGCAATCAGGAGGAAGACCACTGGAACTGGCCGTATGAGGTATCTGCGTCACGTTCCTCGTAGGTTCAAGACCAACTTCAGGGAAGGTATGGTGTTTTCTCAGCTGGTTCTTCTCGTATCTTTCGGTTCATGCCATTTTCCGTTTTCTCCACTGCCATTATTCATCGTTGTTGTGCTATATGCTGACTTTTCATTGCCTTTTTTATTGTTCCAGGTACTCAAGCAACACCAAGGAAGCAAACCGCAGTTACCGGTTAGGAATTAGAACTTGGATTTTGTTGGGGATTGTGTTGTTTTTCTTCTTAAAGTGTGATATTGAGCTGAATCAAATTTTGTTGGCAAACAATCTCATCAGTTGGTTGTGTAATCTTTTTGCATTCAGGTGGTTGATGTCTTGTTAGACAGGATTTTCAGAGCAAATGTAGCTGTACTATTTCAGCAAATGTATGTTTAGGAACAAGACATAATTGTCGCTGTACATTTCACAAGTCCAATCCAACCGCATGGTCGACTTTGCCATCGAGGAAGCATGATGTAGGAGGCGAAAAGAGGAAGTAGGAATGGTGGCAGAAGAGAGTAGAGGGCAGTGGCAATGTGAGGCTGGAAGCCCTGGGCTTGATGCGGGGGTGAAAACCCTAGACGACGGACGATGGTTGCTGGCCATGACTGAGTTTGGGGGTGATAGATATTGGGCATTGAGGAGGAGCAGGAGGGGTGGAAACCCTGGCTTTTGAGAACATATATATATCTTTTGAAAACAAGTTCTCATAATGATATTTTTTGAAAAGGAATGCTGGAATGTGTGTCATGAGCATAAAAATGAATGAATTAGATTAAACAGTAAAATAAAAATAATTAAAATCAAAATATATTATTAATATTTTAATTATATTTATTAAACATATTTATATGATGTGACATACTTTCTCAAACCCTCCTGAAAATTATCACCGACTTAAATCGATGAAAACTTTCTCAAAAACAAAATTATATCCTCAGGACTTGAAGACTTGGTCGTAAAATTCACAAAGACTATGATATTCCCTCACTCTCCTACGAGCCAAACAAAGCAGAGCAATGGCTCCGATGTCCATCTTCACCCCATCCCGCCAGCAATATTCGCTCGCATCACCACCACAAAACCCCAAACACCACCCCACCCTCAACCCAAACCTCCAAACAAAAAACGCCAATTCAAAGCAAAACCAAAACCAAAAACCAAACCCATCTCGACCACCACACTCCCTTCCTCATCAACCTTCCTTGAACCCACCACTTACACTCGCCTCCCTCTTAGAGACGAAAACGAAAACGAAGAAGAAGAACCACAACCCACAATCAGAATCACGGATTCCGCCCTCGCTCTCCCCGAGATCGAGTCTGAATCTGATTTTGATGACGTTCGATATGGGCAAATGGGGTTTACAGAGTTGAGAAGCTTCGGTGAATGGGAGGTTTATGATGGGGAATTGGATAGTGATGATGAGGACGAGGATGAGGGTGAGGATGAGAGTGAATTGGATTCTGGGTTTTTGAGGGAAGAAGACGAGGATGAGGAGGAGAAGGAGAAAGGGGTTCCGGCGATAATGCGATGTTTTGATCGAGCCAAGATATATGTGAAGGCGGGTGATGG
>JAOVYX010022650.1:0-14356 GCA_035668315.1 Drosera spatulata
AAAAAAGATCAGCTACGGGACAAAGCTGCGCAGAGGCGATGAATGAAGAAGAAGTAGAACAAGAAGTAAGCTAATGTCTTCGTGTTCGCAAAATGCACCCTATCCAATCAAGAGAAATTGCATCTTAAATGCTCCAATATCATTGCCCAAGAGAACAATTAGCAGTCAGGCTTTTCTTGGCTTGCATCGTCTGCTTCAGAACCTACTTCGGAGTGGCTTATCCGTTATCCAAAACTATAATCAAATACTCCATTCCACAATTTCAATGCAAACCAATTGAGTTTCATAGATGAGAATGGTCGACGAATTATATTCCTGGTTCTCACCCGACCTCAGCATCAGCATCGATCCCCAATGGGGGAAGAATGCTTCAGATTCCATACAAACATCTACCTCAGGTTCAACGAAATGGGAGAGACAAGAATGGCCAAAGAATGCCAGTGACAACATAACCCCAATTCAAATGGTTTTGTTCCCTCTGTCGACCAAGTACGCTCGACCATATTTCTCTGATGTCTGGTGAACTAATATTTATAATTCTTTTATATGTAACAGACTTGTCGACTTTTCTGAGGGATTGAAAAGGTTTAGCTCGACCCTCTCGATTCTTCATGTCATGGTTAAAATCCTTGAACCCTATCCCTTCCATCAATCTCCTACGTCCAACCTGGATCTAAGAGATCATGAGGATGTGCAAATTGCAAAGAGCATCAAGATCAAAGTGGAGTCTGCAGATTGAAGCACTGCTCTTAATCAATTAAGGTTCGAGAGAATAAGCCATGGGAGACTAGGATTCTAGGAGTCAGTTGTTGAATCTGCATGACAGGTTACGTTTCTGCCTCGGATGTTATGGCCAGTTTCGTTCTCGGAACAGGAAGCTCTAGAAAATAAATTGTTTTCTCATCACTGAGATAGAAAAATTGCTATAGGTGAATGTTGTTACCCTATAAAATTCTGTACTTTTGAACGAATCGCTCTTCATTGAGCTTAATCATCTGTACTCTGAGAAGAAATTGCTTGTTGTCAAGCTAGTTCAGATATTTATCATGAGATGTGCAATTATAGCTTGCTTAATCATCCCCAAAGCCAGTTTTAGAAGTGATCGCTAGAAGGGAAAAAAGAAAAAAGAAAAAGGGTGTTTTAAGAGTTGTCTCGTTCAATAGACCAGGTCATCGAGGAGTCCTAAGCAAGCAGCTACATTGAGCACACTTCTGTTACAGTTCTACACTGGACATACTCCTCATGACTTGTTCGTTAGCTTCTTTCTGATCCTCCGAATCGAGCCAAAGATCAAGACTTCAATAAACTAAGCCTCCGTTTTACAAGAAAACGTCAATCTTTAGATGATTGACTCCTGCGGAAATTCTAGATTCAGCTCTCTAAATATTGCATAGCCTATCATGGAGACCTCACACTCATACCATGCCTTCGCTATATAGTTGCAAGGCATGCTCAATCGACATGCGAATCCTACTTGTGACATGAATTTGATGGCACTTCTATTCACGAATCGTACTCCGTCACCTTATTCCGGAACATAAATGATAGGAGGATTATAGTATCCGATAACTATGAATCATAAACCTAGGAACGGAATGGATGTGAAAAAACAGAGTCAATTATACCCACAAAGCATAATAACCAAGCGATCAAAGTACAACCATAAATCACGTAGACAGATTGAAAACCAACCATATAATTGGCAATTTCACAAACCCTATTGTCAAACTTCACCAATCAAATGGGTTGTTATCTGTTAATGATCCAAAGCAATACATAGAAAGCAAACGAAGAGGACTCCATGGATGGAAAAAATGAAATCTTTAACAAGAGAGCTGCGAACAAAATTGTAGGATAGAGGAAAATTGACTTACAGGGATTGAGGAAGAAACCAGAGAAACAACGCAAACTGTTGAGATGGTCACAGATTGATACAATTTCGGACTCCAGCAAACCCCTTGCACCCAGACCCAATCTCCGACGTTAATGATAGCAAGCTTTTTTTTTCCCCCTGATAAATTGATAGCAAGCTTTTAAAGCAGAAAACATGATCAATATGATTCAATAACAATAAAAAATTTCCCCAAAAAAAAAAAAGTTGTTATATGTAGTAAAACCAAATTGCGTGGGTCTGTTTTCCTATTTTTATACTAACACTGCGTGGATCTTTTTTCCTATTTTTATACCAACACTGAATATCAAATATGAAAATAAAATCTTTAAATTAGAAAGAATCAAAGGTTAAGATTATATCTAATAACAATTATATATCTACCATTTGATAATATATTTCATAAGTTGAATGCCCTTATATATATGATTGAATATTGATCAAATTATAAATTCTTACTGCTTTTGTTATAAATGTAAATCTTTTCATAGTTTGAAAAAACGAAATATGAACAGATTTTTTTTTTATTTTTATGGACGAAGTTTTTTTGCAAAATTTTAACTATGTAAAGTACTCCTATTAAACTTTGGTTCAATGTTACTATTAAATCTATAAGATTCAAAATCAATTAGTAATAATTGGAGTAGCCAACATCTATTTATGCACTTGTTATATTTCGGGAAATTCATAGTACTGGGATATATACCCTCCATATTATCTTGACTTCTGATTGGTTGCCAAAATAGAATTTTTATTTCATTAATTATGATTGTTTTTCTTCACTAATCAAATTTCACGAAAGTACAGGAGATGTATACCTCCAGGGATGCACCTAATACTTCATGTTACATTTCGAGGAATTCATAGTGCATCCCATTTTATATTTATGTCTTATCGATGGAGGTATACATCTCTCAACACGTCTCCTCGTACGAATGTGTCTTTTGAATTAGAAACTTATTTATGTGACGTGAAGTGTAGAGCCATTTGGTCTATCAGGCTTTAATATCATATTAAATTTTAATGTTCCAACTCAATATCAACTGATAATGATAGGTAAATATCTCACAACAATATTATAGCTATTGTGTTACCTGCGCGATGCGTGGGGAATATCCTAATCTTATAAATGACTAATTATTGATAAATTTATTATTTACTAGGATATTGATTTGTGCGCTGCATGATTGGAGATCATAATTAAAAAAATTAAAATATAAATTAAATTAACTACGATTGTATCCATTTCAATATAAAAACCGTTATAAACATCGATTTATAAAAGAAAAAAAAATTCTTACATGTATAGAGATCGTTGTGGTTAGGTGGCTTAATCAATACTATAAGATATAATCATTCCTTATTTGTGTTAAATAAAATGATTGTACAAAGATTATTTTAGTTTTATTAGTCCTTGTTCTTGTTTTTATTTCATAAAAGATCTGTACATTGATATGATTTCAATTTTTTCCAGAAAATTATGTAAACCTATAGAATTCAAGATATAATTATAAACCTACACGAGAGAAAAGAATTCTCAAAACATACAAATTTAAAAAGTAACTTCCCATAACTGGCGTTGTCTCAATCCCATTATTTTTTTTGTTTTTTTTTTCTCTAACTATCAATCATTGAGTGCATGCTTTAATCATCACCATCATCATCGAAGCTTCGATCACCATCAAAATGATGATCTACAACGAATCTTCGATCATGATCATCATCATCGAATTCGGTTTTTGATGAAACATAGAATGATTTCCATTTGTAGGTTTGGTGTGATACTCGATAATTTGTATGCCATTGAGATTTTGGTTTTGATGAATTTATGGATAAAGTACGAGATCATTTCCAAATCGCCTTAGGTCATGAATTGAATTTATATTATTCAATCCCGGATCATGATCGATACTTGTTGAATGATCAAGAGGATTTGACGACATTATTTGAGGTGATAAAATGTCTTGATTTAGACTCAATTAATAGCAATATTGAGTGTAGTGCAATGTGCCAAAAACTGGTGCTTAGAACCTATCTTCAGATCGAGAAAGTGAAACAGAGTGTTGGTTGGGTGAAACAAAAGCGCCAAAACAAGTTTTGTAGATGCTTTAATCAAACAGGACGATAGTTTATTGAAACAGAGTGCCTAAGTGATTCGACACTGTTTGAATGATGTTGATCATGGTGTATTTAATGATGATTTTCGCTAATGATGTTGTGCCTGAATCATTGCTTCAATTGGCAGGTGGTTCGTCGATCAATGTCCAACCATCTTTATATTCTTCGCATTGGTCTAATCTGATTCAGAATATTGGTCAAGCTTATCATGGTGGTGTGAAACAATTTAGGAAGTCTCTTGTCTTGTATGTGACCGAGGTTGAATTTAGATATATTTCAAAGAGGAATGAGAAGAAGAGGGTTTACGCCAATTTGTGCTTTCAAAGAGAATGGTTGCCTATGGTTTGTTATGGCTTCATCGTGCTCATGCAATAAATGTTTTTACATTAGGAAGCTGAATAACACTCACACATGTCGACAGTTGTATTTTTTTGGAACGTTCTATGAAGAGTACTAAGTCGGAATGGCTTGTCGAAACTATTTCAGAAATTAAACGTACGTCGTGACCCTCATGTTGGAAGCAACCAAGCTGGAAATAATTTTCAATCCAATTATGGATTGAATTTATCATATACCAAGTCGTGGAATATCTTTTTAAGTAAAAGATAATGGTTTAGTAGAGAGTCTAACGAGTCGTTGTCAGTATTATCATTGTGTTTTGCACATAGAAAAGCGTTGTCAGCATCTTTGCCTTGAAACCAACAGATTGTATTACATAAAAGCACTTCAGTTCATTTCATCAATCTGACTTAAATTGATATTGTTCTATTAAAATTGTCAGCAACTTTGCCCTGAAACGACGAATATCTTCCAGCGTTGAAGCTTTTGGAATTTATTGTATGTTCGTGATCAACTTTATCCAGTGACAAACATGCACGCCGCAGTCAAGGTTTTGTTGAGACGAAGCGTTTATGTTGATTATTACACTCTCCTTTTCACTATGTAGCGTTCCATCTTTTTTTACCAGCTCCTAGAGAAAATTTGAACATAATTAACCTACACATTTAACAATATATATCAACAAATGTTATAATACGGGTATTAATACAATCTAAAATGAAAAATATTGGACTATTGAAGATGATCTTACAATGAGCTGAGCATCCCTTGCACAGGCTGCTTTTTGTCATTTGGAGTTGTGATGTGTCCACTTGTTGTCTAGTTTTGAAAGCCAACAATGTCCAATAGAAGGCTGCGTACCTATTGACGTGCCCCCAGTTGAGTTCAATGGGAACAAGTGCCAACGGCGTTGACACGCTCGTCTTTCAAGCATTGACTCTATAATCCATTTGGCGACTACCTATGTATCTTTTGTAACAAATTGTTGTATTATATGAAAAATAAAAAATCAGAATCTATATTTGCATTTGATAAAAACTAAAACAGATGAAACTGTATTGGCTTATCGACTGTAACACCCCCGACTTTCCGTGTCGGAAGACACGTGAGGGTTATGCCGTCACGGACCCGGTCCGTGACAAGGCTAAACAAACCGAATGGGTTTTAGGGGTATAGAAGTCAAAAAAACCAAATTCATGACTCCCAAATACCTATTTAGTTACAACACTAAAGCGGAAGCTATGCAGATCGTTTATTACATTTAAACAATATAGACATCTGATCTGCTATAATATCCAAAGTACGTGGATTCATTTATATACATACAAGCTCTCTCTCTAAGAGCCTTCAGGTGCTGCTAGGGGCATACTTGTAATTGAAAAGCATAACCGTGGGCTAATGAAGCTCAGCAACCTCGGGTGTATGAATCCCAATTACAGGGAACTTCCGCTAACAGCTATGACGACCGCCGAAAGTCCCTAAAATATTTTTATAAAAAATATGGGCGCCATATCACACAACATCGTTTATCATTTCTTTATATGGCTTTGTATCGCTTTTAAGAGTCATTCCTATCTTTTGCATTAATTTAGGGTTCATGACTCGACTCAAAAGCAGTGACAATTCCAAGGATATGACCGACTCGGAGTACAGAGATAAGATAAAGTGTAAATCGTCAGTCGGACTACCCAATAAATTATGTTCTCGCACCTGCCTACTCTGTGCATCGTCTTCCACCTCTTGTGCGTATTCAATGTCGTATCATTTGCCAACATTGAGGTAATTTGGGCCTCCCTGCAGAGAGTAACCCATGGCCCCGCCACAACAACGTTGAAGCCGCTACATGCATGCAAAGAGGATGGGGGATGCCCATCGCTCCCTAGCTAGTTTTCACCCGTGACGATGACTCAGAGGATAATACAGGAGTACATTGACTCAAACCCATACCACCAAGGCTATTAAAAAAAACAGATGATTGCAATGGATCGAAGAAGAGACACCATGTTCGACCTTCTCAATAATTTCAAGGACAACGACCAAAGACCCACAAGGGATGTCAATGCCGTCCTTATCAGTTCAAGGAGGCGATATTTATTATTTGTTTGCTTTTCATTAATTCACATGGACAGTGTAACTATGCTCCACATCTCCCGTTCCCAATTTATTAATCATTTAGCGGTCACTTCCATTTATTTTCCATGAGAGTATATATATTATAGGGGTACATTCTACTTCATTTCAACCCAAGTACCCCACCACATGTCAAATATGATCGTTTATGCACGTTTGATGATATATTTCCATGCGTATGTGTTATATATCTCAAATATGCATTTAAGTTTAAAATTCGGGGTACGAAAATGTATTTTTCCTGGCCAGAAGGCCGTCACGGGGGCGACGCCACTGTTTGGCCAAATGCTGATTTTCCTCCTGTCGCGGCCGCGACCTAGGATCGTCGCGGGCACGACAGTTCTCTGGCCAAAAACCTGCAGAAAACTCTCTGCCCGATCATCGGATTCCACAATTCGCACCACAACGCATCCAAACTATTATATACACATCAAACACAGCATAAACACGTCTCAAACATGCACGGACGTGTTTGAATCGTGTGAACGAATAAAAGAGGTATATCGGACGAGTGAGGTTACCTCGAACGTGTTTGGTTTTCTTAAGCACACGATCACACAGACGAATCCGTTGGCGTCCTATAAACAACCTGTCGGTGTTGATCCCTCCTTCACGCTGCTGCTGACCTTCGTCTGACTATGCCATGGTGATCGTGCGATGATGATCGTGAAGATGACGACAATGATTAAATGATGATGATGATGTTGATGATGATGATGTTAATGATGATGATGATGATGATGATGATGTGCTGCCTGCAGGAAAGGTGATGATGATGGCGACGTTGGCAATGGTGGCAGAGAGGAGGAAGGCGTGAGTGATGGAGGGAAAGTGGGAGAGGTACGTGTGGTGGATGAATTAGGCAGGAGTGGAGAGGAAGTGGGAGAGGTGGGTGAGTGAGTGGGTTTAATCCCACGTTCCGTCCCGCGATACGTCTCCTTCAATCCATTATTCACCGAAATTTCGTAATATTAATCCATGAAAAAGCTATTTGTATCGACAGATTTATTCCGTGTATGAAAATATGACCTCCCGAATCATAATTCATTGTTTTTGGAATTAAATCGATAATCCTTACGCGTAACGTTTATAATGTTATAACATTGTAACGTTATTTGTTCGTAACGTTTATTGGCGCGTTCAACTAATCATCCCAAATATTTTATCGTCATATTTGATTTAATTAATCAAATATTTTTTTCGATTTAAATATATAACCTTTAAGTACGATTTATTTTAAAATCGTAACGTCATATATTCATCTCAAAACGTCCAAAATTCTTGGGTATTACACCAATAATCTGTATTATACACCATAACTTGATCTTTGCATGTTGTATTTCTCAACATAAAACTCACATAAGCATTGATTGCGATGTATCATCATTTGCAATTCGTTTGATGTCGTCCATATCAATGAATACGGTCCCTCAAATGGGATCTCTAAGGCAACATATGATTTCTCCATAATGAAAACTTTGTTGGATGTTTAGATCGAATAAGAATTAATAATTGAAAAAATTAAAAGTTTGATAAATTTTAACACAGACGCTCTGTTTATTTTTTATACAAGCGCTCTATTTAATTTATCATAGGAGCTCGGTTTCATTCTCAACAAGCACTCTACTTCGATAGCAGAGTTAAAAAGAATCAAAAAAGAAAAACAAAGAAAATAATAAAAATATTACCTTCGTCCCAACAGAATTATTACCGGTTGATTTGACACGATAATTTAAGTGTGTGTTGATTTTTAAATTTTTTGTAAAGACCATTTTTTCCTTTGATTTCAATGAGTGAGAGGAGAGAGAAAAAAAAAGAATGAGAAAAGGCAATGGGATGAACTGATGTGATATAAAATGAGAAAAAGTATTGATATTTTGATATTTTTGTAGGAAAAAAGATTTCAAATGGGACAAGATTGTAATTTATTTAGGACATCCCAATATAGAAAGTGTTGCAACTCTTTTGGGACGAAGAAAACAAATGAAATTAGAAAGCTAACATATTTTTCAATTTTGACTTCATCATGTAAATGTCCCTTATGTCGTCCGTCTGGTATTGCTCCACGTCAAGGACTGGCTTTGGTTTTTTCGACGAGCCATATGTGAATTCCTTTATCCTTTTTCTTTGGTCTACCACCTCTTTCTTCGAGTTTCTGTACCATTGATGTCATCGTACGACCATTCTTCTTATTTGGCATCTTCTTCACTATTTCCTCTTTGCTG
This sequence comes from Drosera spatulata, assembly GCA_035668315.1. Classification (NCBI taxonomy): domain Eukaryota; kingdom Viridiplantae; phylum Streptophyta; class Magnoliopsida; order Caryophyllales; family Droseraceae; genus Drosera; species Drosera spatulata. Next base: position 8,704 of record JAOVYX010022650.1, read on the forward strand.
CCTTCTTCTTGGTTTGATTACAAAAGTTCATCAGAATCGTTGAGATTGTAATACTTCTTCTTTTCTTGTTCCTTTTTCTCGGTTGGCCTCAAGTTACTGTTGAACAAAGACTTTTATTCTTAAATAATCTTTTTTTCTTTTTCAAGATCTTCGGACAGTTTAGTGTTCTCTTCCTCTTTTGAACGGATGATGCCGTTCAGCCATTCCCGCTCATTCGAAACCCTTATGATCAACTCTCCTGCAATCTTCTGTTCTTGTTCCATCTCCTCCTTCGCAAGTGTCTCTTTAGCAAGTGACATCTTATTCTTTGCAACTTCTTGTTTCAATTCTAGAATTTGTATCTTCAATTCTTCAATCGTTAGATCACTCATAGAACTGGTTCTTTTGTTATAGGATGGTTCCGTCGTTGAAACTCTCAGAGAATCTAACTCCAATCTAACCGCAGTCAATTGAACTTGCAATGAAAGGACCTAAAATGAAACAGAGCACTTCAATAAACAGAAACAGAGCCCCAAAGAGGTGAAATTAAAACAGGGCGACAATTTAATTAATACAGAGCGCGTGGTTCACTATTGTTTACTTACCTTTTCTTCAACCATAGTCAATTCAACTCTTGTTTGTTAACTCTTTTCCTTCTCCATTTGCAATTCTTTGTTTGCTTCTTCAGCCTTACAGTAAAGTGTATAGAGCTTGGTTCATTACAAATCTTAAGTTTGTTTAAGATAAAAAGAAAAAAAAAGTCAAACCAAAACAACAACGTTAGTACATTATAAATCTTACCTTTTTCTGAAGCAATTCTACTTGTTTGGTTGCTTCCATATTCTTGTCGATGCATAACACAATTATCAACCTTCTTTCTTGAAGTTCATTCCTCAAGATTGATATTTTCGTCAGCTGCATTTGTTGAATTAAAAGATCAATAGATGATACCTCGTCCTCGGTGTTCTTAATATTTGGAGCGCTTTCTATGGATTCACTTGACTTCGGACAAGGGCTTCTCGCTCTAAACTCAAAATCGGGGACATGCGAGCCTTGAGTTTGTGTATTAATCGAGGGTTCTTGTTCCTCTTCTTGAATCTATTCTATGACTGTCAGCCCCATCCGATATTCTCTCCTTTCAGTTTGATTTGGATGCAACTCATCCAATATCAACTGACACTTTTTATACACATGTTAGTTCAAATTTGTTGGAAACAAATGATAACTTGCAAAATTAATGCCGAACTTTTTTTATTTTATTTTTTTACTTTGTCAGTTTCAGATTTTAGAGATATGGCATGTATGTCTTTCGCTAGATCTTTTGAGATTCCACCTTGTACATCTTGTAATGATGTCGACCTCGCCTTCTTGAACTGGATCTACCACATTTGTCTTCTTCAAAAACCAATAATGTCATTTAAAAAAAAAAAAGAATCAAAAACCAATAATGTCTTGAACATTTTTTTGATATTGGTATGTATCTGGATCAACGTACTCTACTGAAGCAACTGGATCAGCGGATTTCATTGGTGAATGGACACCAGCAGAGGAAGATCAATTCATAAAGCCCAAGCCTCACGCATCCATGTGGAAGCTCTTCCTTGTCTTTCTCTCTTTTATTTATATAAGATGCCATGCCGTTATCCAGCATCCATTCCCGTTTTGTACTCTATAGACATTGTTATACCAACTTCCAGGTAGAGAGCGCCAAACATGATATGGTCACAATGCGACAGTACTACGTCTTTAGGTTGCAAGATCGAGAAATTGAGGGCCACACCCTGTTGAAAGGAGGAAGATGCCTACTACAATTTGTTGTAGATGCTTGAACCTGCATTGAGGATGTAAGATTGAATTGGATCCGGAAGAATCAAAATGTGTTGAGATCTGACTTGTACAACAATATGATTGATGCGTTTTCAAGAAGGGACACATGTACTCGTAACTTTGGAAAGATTGTGGTCCTACCTGTTTCGTTCACTAGGGGGCCAATATATATGTTACATAACTATCAAGATGTTATGTCGATTATCAAAAAATGCAAGCATCCACATTTCTTCATAACCTTCACATGCAACTCAAATTGGATCGAAATTACGTGTTATTTAGAACGAGTCCTCAGTCAGACTCCAGCCACTCGTCCTGTTATAATGTCTCGTGCGTTCAAGATAAAACTTGACCTCCTGATGGATGATTTGATCAGCAACCACATCATTGGCAAACCAATTGCAGGTCAGTACTCTCTTGCGATCATATACTCTTATCCCATATAATTTAATTCACTTAGATTTAGAGTAGCTTTCACATCTGTTTGAAACGAATGGTTTCGTCCTTTTGTTCCAAATCTAAATTTGTAATGAAAAAGCCAAAAAAAATTAATTAAAAAAAATTATTCAGAGATAATACTTTGCAAAAAAAAAAAAAAAACAAAACCAATAAATACCACCCCTTATTTTTTTTCCACGGAAGTATCTCACTATCCTTTTTATTAAATTCAATTCGCACATTTCTAATTTTCAACGTCTCCCTTTCCTTTTTTTTTTTTTTTTTTTATCAGGAAAAACTTGCATCTATGTGTGCTTTCTTGATTTTCAACCTTTTCCCATCTTTTTTTTTTTAATCATATATGATTTGATTCTTCAACCGTGCACAAAATTAGTTTTCTCTTTGTCTCTATTCAATGTCGTTGCCATGAAGAACGCCTCAAGAAGGAAGGGGAACATGAATGTTCAGTTCGTCGTCGTCGTTGTCGTTAACTCCTCGTCGTCGTCATCACTTCGTCGTCGTCGTCGCCAGTTCGTCGTAATCTCGTTGTAGTCATCGTCGTCAGTTCGTCGTTGTCGTCGTCATCATCGTGAGTTCGTTGTCGTCGTGGTCATCATGAGTTCATCGTCAACTCGTCATCGTCAGTCCGTCCTCGTTGTCAGTTTGACTAAATTTGATGACAATGACGACGTACTGACATGCAGTACGTGGTTCTATGGTTGCAATACGTGAGCGAGACCTACGATGGTTTTTGGTTAGGGAGTAGATTGATTTTTTTTTAGAAAAGCCAATATCATGCGTAATTAATGATAGTCTTGTTAGAAAAGTAATTATGATGTATAAATCTTTCAACATGAAAATTAGTTGAATAAATATTTGTGAGGTACTGAGAAAAAATATGATCGGATATTTCTGTGTCATTAATTCTCCATAGGGATACATATAAAGAATTCTCCCAAAAAAAAATTATACAAAACAAATCTGTCTAAAATCTAATGGAATTAAAAAAATCGTAAATATTTGATGACAAAAAATAAATAAAAGTCATGACGAGAATTTTTGTATTTAAGAGATTTTTTATTCAATTAATTTTAAAAAATAAAATATAATAAAGGACAATCGAGTTATTTATTCTTAATGAAATTAAGAGAATTTTAATCCAATTAATTTAGTTTACTTTAATTACGAGTTGAACGATTGAGATTAAAATACTAAGAGCATCAAATTATAACCATTCGATGATAAAAATTAAATAAAATCATCTCAATGTACTAATCTTTAATGAATGATTATATGTTATAGTATTCATTAAACCACCTAACCACAACGATCTCTAATATCATGTGATAATTTTATTTTATTTTATAAATTGATGTTTATATTGGACTTTTATATTTGAATAAATACAATTATAGTTAAGTTAATTTATATATTTTATTCAATATTATTTTGTTCTATTATTTATATGTGAATTGATATGGCTTTTCCCGTCGCGTGATGGCTGTTTATATCATAGAGTTCTAATAACGAGGTCTTTCGCATGCTCACATTGTGATTTGGATAGCTGAAGAAGACAAAGAGATCCTCCCGGTTGATGTCGATTCAATAATAAACACAAAAATACCAAATCCGTTCATAGATCCTGTTGCTTATGCCATAGTGGTGCAGTTCATGGTTCACGGTCCTTGTAGCGAAGTCAATCCGAACTGCTCATGTATGAAAGATGACAGATGCGGCAAAAAATTTCCAAAAGAGTTTCAATTTGATAGCGGTTTACATCTCGATGGTTTTCCAACATACAGAAGGAAAGAAAATGGAAGATCAGTTGAAAAAGATTCTATCAAGTTAGACAACAGGTTAGATCTCTATTCCTATCAATATTCTTTTGACTTAGTGTAGCAAACTTATTCACTCAATGATGGCATATCATTTTGTACATAAACGGCCATATAATAGTATTGTCATGTCAGGTCTCTTAAGAATGTAGTTCAAATGCAAGTCGTCTTATTATCATTGATATCATCTATTCACTGTTGTTTCTTCATTGGCAAATGAATGGTCTATGATCTGTACTTGACCATTCAAAGATGTGCAGCGCAGTGTGTATGGATAATTATTTCTTGTCTCACTAATATCTCTTTCGGAGACCGAGAATATTTATGAAACATATTGACATGTATATCGATCAATATATATGCAATGCTAAGCGTATTAACTTCAAGTAATACAATGGGATAAATACTAGCTGCAGATTTTAATCATTGATCTTTGAATGTTCTATTTCAAAGATAAAAACCAAACATATTTTCAAACAGCTTGATGAAAGTTTGAAATGATTGAAGAAAATATCAATAACTTGCATTTCAAACTTATATAGATATTTTGTCTTTTATGAGAAACAATGATCAGTCTATTATGTAGAATTAAGAGGATTAAATATATAATCCATATCAGGATTCAACACAAATGGTCTCAATTCTTGGATACATAAAAACCCAAAACTATTGTTAATTAGTAGTAACCAATAATGTGTATAACATCATTCCAATAACTTCAGATTGAAACAACACTATGCATAGATAGATCTTTCTGCAAATACAATGAATATCAGACCTGCTGTATTTGTATAACAAAACAGTACTCATATGATGTTAAAATAAGGAATTTCAGGTCCCAAATTTCTCTTATTAAACTCTCAAGGCTTAAATAGGCTTAAATGAATATGAGTTCACTTCAATTGAATTAATAACCATTAGTGTTGTGCGAATTAGAAGTTCATGCAGTTTATTTTCATAATCCTCTTTAGATTGGTATAAGAGAACTTTTTCTGAGAGATATTCGATCTACTGATCGAGATCATGCTTGGTTTAAATTCAATATTTCATTCTTTGTTTTAACTGCTGGTAGGAACTCACATTCTTCACCACCATATTCTTTAACCTTCCTATAAAATTAAATCTAGAACTCAAACTATTCAAATTCCTAAAAATTCAATAACTGATATAATCAAGTCATTATCATTATTCAATTAAGAGATCATTCAATAACTTCTAAATTAAAAATATGGAATAAAAATAAAACAATCTTCCATCAGAAGTAAATATCAATATATATAGACCATAAACAAAATTACTTGTTTATGAATTATGATTCTATAAAGATCTTTATGATTGAGTACTATATGTATAGAAATAAAGGAGGAAGTAGGCTTGATATATATGTTACTTATTTAGCTTATGTATGTGCAGTGCTATTGTGCTTCGAGGAGGAGTTGGGAGGGTTGTGCTTGTGGGAATAAGAATCAGAAGGAGGTGATCTATGTTACGAATGAATCAGTTAATAATAAACACAAACAATAACGAATGCGCAAATAAAAATGAGACAAAGATTTTACGTGGAAACCCTTACG